>JBAJNP010001224.1:1400-66130 GCA_036877545.1 Yasuhikotakia modesta
GAGAGAGAGAGAGAGAGAGAGAGAGAGGGAGGGAGAGAGAGACAGAGAGAGAGAGAGACAGAGAGAGAGAGAGAACAGATGAACATCAGCTTTAAAAGCTTTGTATTTTAACCAAAGGGTCTGTTCAACAAAACAGCATTGAGTGTTTTAGGCTAAAAACTTCATAGTTGAAGTTACACATTATTGAAACTCCACAATTTCATGATTGTTTCTCTCTTTTTTTGTCATTCTGTGAGGATGTGAATACAAACATAATGCACAACACATCAAACGTAATAATAATAATGATAACATTATGGCTAAATATTATTTACTGTTATGGTACCAAAGTAATATGTTATTATCCAACATATACAAATATATTAACTGTATCACATACATACATGTATATACATATATATAGTGTTGTTATATATAATACTGTTATACTTTATACGTGTTTATTGACGTATTTCACATGATACCTGCTGTCGGTGTGTGGTGACCTTACATGAAAACCTTTACATGAAATTGCATGTTATTGTCATAAATACGTCAGAAAAGTTATATTTTATTAAAATTATAAATATTACACGTTGTTGTAAGAGTTTAAATGTATTTTCTGTGTTACCTGAGCGCGTGTTTGAAGCCTCGCGGCTGCTGCGTCACGCCGTAGTGGAAGCCACGCCCCCTCAAAACGTCATCAATCGCCTTAAATTTGTTAATATTATTATTATTATATATCGTTTATTGTTAATGAAAGTGAGGGGGAATATAAACGTGCTGTAATTTAATATAATATTAATAATAATTATTATTATGATTTGCTATGCTTTTCCTTTCTGACACAAAGGGGGAGGGGCTTGACTGGGTACGTCACTGACGTGTTTTTATTTGTCTATTTTTTCTGCATAAGAATTATATTTATCTTAAGTGTAAATAAATGTTTATCAGCTGAAAAATTTATTTCATAGTTTATTAATTTCTGTTTATTATTATTATTAATTATTCTGTTAATTCTCCACGATTGGTGACAGTCGGTAAAGTCTGTCAGCAGACGAGAAGTAATTGTGGATAAATAAATGAGAGCTTTAATTAGTGATTAAATAATTAGTTAATAATAATTAATGCAAAATGAAAATAAGCGTCTCCCCGTCGGGGAATCGAACCCCGGTCTCCCGCGTGACAGGCGGGGATACTTACCACTATACTAACGAGGAGCAAAGCTAAGAAGATAATGGCTGCCTCAAAATTTTACTGTAAACAACCTCTAAACTTTACAAACAAACACAAACAAACACTTTTTAGGTTTGTTACTATATGCCTGTGAAATACTTAAACCCTTTTGAATAATTTGGAAAGCCCAGTTTTCTAAGCCTACGTTGAGATGTTCCTCAAGAAATTACAACATCTCCATCTGCTGGCCTGCTTGAGAAACGAGCCAAAACGTTCAAAGTTCTCATGATAAATGCCATCAACCCACAAAAAATACACATGGTCCGCTTTATTATAACTTTATCTCAACAGTACAGAGGACATACTAAGATTTGCATGTGCATTAAAGCCAGGAGTAAATGAGTTGATACTGGGTCGACAAGCGCAAGATAAAACCTGAATGCGATAGGAAAAGATAAATATCCAACCAACAGACTCATTTACGGTACATTTCATAAGCACATGTTTTACATTAAAAGAGATACATGCAGGCTGTGTGGTTAATCTGAGTGAAACTGGGAATTATATAACAGGTCTGTAAACTGTAACAGACATGACCTGGTCCATCTGCGTCATCTCAACATAAAGCACTTCACATATGAGAAACAATAAGACACGGTACAGCCAACAAGAGCTTAATACATAAAAACAAAGATCTGATGTGCGTGTCCACTTCAGGTCCTGCTGAGGTTCCACTCAGACGTTCCTCTGCCGGTTCTCTTGTACGGTGGACAAAGGCTGCTTAACTCTCGGTACCCGTAGACCTTTACAGCATCAGTTTCCGGTCGGCGTGTTCGGCCCGGCCCGTCCTCTGATGTCTCACTTCCAGGTGTTTGCTCTGGACCCGGTCGAAGTGCTGGAGCAGTTCACTGTAGTCCACGTGAGGTGGCGCTAATCGCTTCTCCTTGACAGGTGCCTTCAGGTCTTCACTGTGAAAGGAAGGTGACACGTCATAATTTGGTCCCAGTAGAAGATTGAGAAAGATCTGAAGAGCTTCAGGATCATTGTGAATTGTACTAGCAGATCAGAAGATCGTATTGGTTCTGGGTGATGCTGGTACTTACACGGTCCTCATGAGTTCAGGGTTTGGCACACAGCTGAGTCGATGAGACAGAAGCTGGAATGCTTGACTCTGAGGAAGCAACATCAGAAGACCATACAGAGCTTTGATGAGATATGGGTTGTGCTCCACATCCAACAACTGGAGACGCAGGTCTGCAAAACAAAACGTGTTGTTGAGCGCTAACGTAACTGCTAGCGACACCTGCTAAAAGAAACGTCTCTCCAGTGGACTCACAAGTGAAGATGGGGCTCTCGATTAGCTGCACAAGTTTGTCCACCTCCATGAGAAAATCCACAGTCACCTCCAGATCTCCGCTGGTCACCTCCAGTCAAGGGTTCTTTAGAAATGTTCCTCATGACTATAGAATCACTGTAGATCATTATGGAATCAATTCTTTATGCAGGCAACAAAAGATACAATTTCTGGATGAGGTCGTAGGCGTGGTGATAATTTTGGGTCAGGAAGCAGAGAGACACAGTTGCCACTGGATTGTGACACCAGGATCGATAAAGGCAGCAAAACAGCGCACAGCTTTCCTGAAACATACGAGAACACAACAATGACTTTGTATTTTTAGCACAGACAAAGCAGGCGGTTTTAGTCGGCAATGTTACCTGTGTGCGCAGATCTTTGAGCTGGTTGCGCAGCTGGAAAAGCTCGGCGGAGGTCAGGAGAATCGTGTTGAGGGTTTGGACCATGGTAGAGGCAAACTTCAGGTCCTCCTCTTTAAGCAGAATGTCTGCCATGGAGTGGAAAATGTTTTCTGCATGCAGGAGAAGACACAGCTGCCTGTCGAAGGTGGAAGAATCATCAACACTGGTTTAGCAAACCCTGGTTAGTCATTCACTCAGGAGTAGTAAAGCTAAGTCTTTGTTAAGGACACCAGGGCGGTTTCTGGTACCTGATGATGAAGACCCCCCTCATCTCCAGAAGTTTCCGCTCGATGCTGAAGCGCTTCAGCAAATTAATCATGAACTTGTAGAAGTACGAGTTCATGCTTGGGGTCGAGGGAGACAAATCTGTCATCTTAGTACCTGTCAAATAAAAATGTGTTTATTAAAAATAACTGCCCCGTCTTTAAAATAACAAACACATCTGTAGGTCAAAACACATTGACCTTTGTAAACATTTCTGTTTTTAAATCAAAAGGTGTTTAATGTCAATACATCACACAAAATAACAATGTTGGTATCTTGATGAACAGACAGAAGGCAAGAAAACCCACCAGCTACCATCTGATGTCCATCTCTGATCCCTCCTGGAATGTGGAGCTCGGATTTGCTTTCCGGGTTGTCGCATGAGCCGGCATCCGTTTGTCCGGCGGGCGATGATGCGATCTCTGCTAAAACCTCCAAGTCTTTTAAAATCACCTGTGAGTGACATTATTGGACTTTAACATCTACTTTTACCGATACATTTGCACTGTTTACAATTGAAGCACTTACTTCATCAGACTCGTCTGATAGCGTCTTCAGCAACATGGGGAACAAGCTGTCGGTGTGTTTGAACATCTGTCACGGAGACACATTGAAGTAGAACAGAGTCACTTCAGACATACAGACATGGACTGAAAACAACACGGGATTCACCTTTCTTGGGGTTTTGATGTAAAGATGGTAAAGCCATTTCAGGACAGCGATGCGGGTCATCATGCCAGTGGACGTGTCGTGTAAATGCCGGTCCAGTACCTGGACTATCCCGTCCAGGTCCAGAGTCACGGCAGACCTGTCACAGCTACACAGAACCATCACAGAATCATTCAACTGGAAAACCCGATATCTCATTCATTTTGAGTACTTAAGATATTCAGAAGCTAGCAGATGTTCCCTGAACGTTCCTGAAAAGTTTATATGTTAACATAACTTTAGTTGAATGTTTTTTATATATAACATTTAAAAATTACTTTAAAACCATGTTAAAACCGTTACAGGATCACCAAAATGTTTGAATAAAGTTTTTACAACCAAGAAATGGTAACAACATCAAAAAACGGGACCAGAACTTTTAAAATATTATTGTTACCTTTTTGTTACTTAACTGAAAAGGTTTTACAGTCTAAAATTGTTAGCTGGGCAGTCTGTGATTTGACTGAACTACTAAACTACATTGAGTGTTTCTGCTGTTTGGGATTATAAACAGATTAAATCATGTCTGTAAACACTGAAAGTGTGTTGCGAGGGTCTGCACACACCTCGCTGGTGTGAAGAATGAGATGTTACTGAAACCCACTGAGTCCTGCGACTCATTCAGGGAATCTGAAATCACAACACAAAGATCATTTTAAAAAAACGGATGGGGTTATAAAGACATACAGTGTTGAAAAGAAAAACACGGATGCATTGGCCGGGAATCGAACCCGGGCCTCCCGCGTGGCAGGCGAGAATTCTACCACTGAACCACCAATGCGTTCCTGAGAGCTCCATGTCGCCATCTGCCTTCCAGAGTGAAACCATTTCTATGGTGCCTCTACAACTGAACTCCACTAGGAGGCACATGTGAGTGGAGATGATGCGAGATGTTCTTGTGTTCACAGGCAGCGGGCGACACTGAGGCATCAGGAACGCATTGGTGGTTCAGTGGTAGAATTCTCGCCTGCCACGCGGGAGGCCCGGGTTCGATTCCCGGCCAATGCATCCACATTTTTAACCTCACGCTGCATAAACAGGGTTTGAAAAAGAAATCATAATACACAACTTGCCATTCAGATCTCTCTCTTTCTTAGACGCTGCCTCATCGCCAGGCGGAGAAGATTTGATCTGTGATTCTTCATCATCCTCATCATCTTCAGGGGTCACGAGCTTCATCAAGCTGTGGTTGCAAGCACTGGCAACCTCTTTTGTACCTGGATATCAAAACAAAATGACAAAACAATGATTTAAGAACTTTTTAGCTGAGCCCTTTGTTGCTTAAACATCAGGTTTGTCTCGTACTCTTTTTGCGGTCGTCGTAGGAAAGGCAGGGCAACACGGCGGTCAGTATTCCAGAGGAATAGGGCAGAACGACTCGTCCCGCTAGCTGGATAAACTCTCTCATCCATGTCATAGCAGTCAGCTGGATGAGGTCATTAGCTGCCAAAAGACAGAACGCCAAAATTACGCTAGTTGTCGTAAACATTTGAGTCAGTGTAAACGCAACAACATCAGACTTACTGGACTTGGACTCATCAGACACTTGACAGTGGATGACTAAGATGTTGGCCATCTCCGCAAACTTAACAGTTGGAGGATTCTTCTTGATTTCCTTCAGGAATTCCCCCAACACCACCTCACACCTAGCGAACGACAACCGTTAACGTTGACAGAGAAGAAGAAAAGCCAACAAGGAACAAAGACAGAAAACAGGAAGAGGCTGAGATGACAGCAGATCTGATGAGACCCACATGCGCCTGATCTCTTTACTGCCGTCTCCGAGGATCTGAAAGAGTCCGTCTAGAATTTCAGGCAAGTAGTCCAGAAGGTTGATATCAGGAACCGATTCCAACACGTGGATCTGCGGCGTGGAGTCAGACAGAACCATAACTGTGAAAACGGTTTCATTAATTGCAAAAGTAACCATAGCAAAATGACGTGTAAGTTTACCCAGGAGATAATGAACTGGCGAGCATATTGGTTGTTAGAGTAAATCCTCTCTCGTAGCAGCGGGACAAACGCCACAAGGTCAAATTTGTTGCTCTCAGTTACAATGTCCTGCAGATAAAAACAAAAACAAACGTGAGGAAACATCACAAGTAGCTTTAAGTTATTTTGTCACGTTTCTGAGCCTGACACGTCTGCAAGTGTGAAATCCCTCACCTTAAGAAGTCGATCCAGCAGCTCCGATCCGCTCTTTACGTTGGGGTCCGGATCTGCCGCGAGCTACAGACAGCATATGGAGAAACAGTAACATTCAGAAAGCATTTAAATCACGTTATCAAAGGATTAGGATTTAACCAAGAAATTAAAGTACATTTAATGAGAATGGGCAAAACTGCCCATTTTCAAAACTGAAAATGGGCAACTGATGGGCAAAATTTTTCAATGGCAATTAATCCACGTTTACGAAGGGTCGAATTTTACCTTGCTTAGCCCGTCAAACAGGACATTAAAGTGAGGCAGCACGGCTCCTCTTGCGACCTTCACTATATTATAAAGGGCCTCGCAGGCGTAATATCGCAGACGGCTGTCGGAGTCATTAAAACACGTCAGAACCGGGTCAATGAGTTCCTTCAGGTACAAACCAGAATCCTGAAACGGGACAATAATATAATCATACAATTACAATTCACAGAATCATTCATATGATTATAATTCACATACTTTGCCCAGGGCAATAGAACAAGCCGCCAGCCCAATAAGACCCCCTTTTCGGCTGTGAGGGTGCTGGGAGAGTGCAAACTCTGTGGCCAAAATCTGGATGACATGTCTAATCTGGGCCGAGTTGTTCTGGGCTACGAATTCTCGTACCAGCCTGGAGGAAAGAGAGCATGAAATATATCACAATATATCACAATATCTATTGTAATATTTCATATAATGAATGCATTATAGATATTTACTAAAGTGAAGGACTATTGATCACAGAGTAACTAATGGAGATCACGTGGTTTATCAGATGATCAGCTTTCACTAAGAGCAAAGTAACAAATACCATCCCCCCCCAAATTACTTATTAAAGTCAAATATTAACAGCACGGGTTCAACTTTGATTGCAAGAACGTTTCTTAAACGTTTCCATATAGTAACAAACACGTTATAAAGTTTGTGTTGAATTTCTAGGGACGCATTTCACAGACAGGAACTTTATTAAACATCACCGGCTGTTCGCAAAACGCAGTTTTAACGTGCTAAAGGCAAGTAAACATCCCATCTGCTGTCGGTGTTTGAGAATAAAGGTGACGCGTAAAGACAGCGACGTACTTCTCTATCTCCAGCGCCGCCACCTTGCGCTTCTCGTACAGCTTGTCGTTCAGAGCTCTCACGATGTTCGGCGTTAAAGGAGAAAAATCCTTCTCTGTGTTCATTTTTGTGTTTTTCCCCAACAAACCGTGTGTTATGAACGACCGAAACCTGTAGATAAAGGGTTTAAATGAAGCTCTTGGTAGACGACGCGCCGGGTTGAAGCGTTAGCGTTGCACCCACGTGCTGCCGTTCATCGCTGAACGTTTGGGTCACGTTAACGCAAACAAACGTCGTGCTTAAACGTTTTAAGCATTGTTGATAAAACAACCGGGCCGGTTTGCGACACTGAACCGAGCAGGTGATGAGAGACAACGTCAATACAACCGTCTCGCAACGTCCCAGATCAGCTGCTCTCGTCTGAAACCATTAGTTCACGCGCAGAAAACGTGCGGACGTCCGTACGCGACTAAACCCGTAACGACACGTCCCTCCGGGCGATGACAGGAACGGACCGCGAGGTTTTTCGGTGTAACTAACGGGCTGAAAGCGGCATGTCGCCGCTCACGTGACTTCCTGAAACGTCAGCGCCTGGACAATCGAGCGCCGAGCGATCGATCGGATCGATGACGTCACACCAGCGTCACACGCTCTCCCAGCGCGATACGGACGGAATGAGATATAATAAAAAAAACGAGATGGGAATAAAACGTTTTCAAATGCTGTCACTGGCGGAGAGTTGCTGCTTTTTGTATTTAAAACGGGCAAAGAGTTTCACTTGTTGAGCGAATACTTGACATATCAGTGTTTGACGTCATATGACGTCAAGAAACCTGCAGTCTTACGTGTCAAACAGAGACGCGCGTAAACGTTTGTTTAGGGTAAAAGTTGTTGTTTCTGTCAGCAGGTGTCGCTCATTACATCAAATCTTGACTGAAGTATTTAACCACGTTCAGCTCCTTTAAAACCCTTTTCACCAGCAGACAACGTTGTTTAAACGACCTGCTGCTGCTTTCTAAACAAAACTGTGTGAAAACATAAAGTTTTGACGTCAGGAGACACACATGGCTGGTCACCACAAACTACAGGTGTGATTTCACATGCAGTTTCACTGGGGATGGAATCGGCCTCATGGTTTTGAAT
Source organism: Yasuhikotakia modesta (assembly GCA_036877545.1). NCBI lineage: Eukaryota > Metazoa > Chordata > Actinopteri > Cypriniformes > Botiidae > Yasuhikotakia > Yasuhikotakia modesta. Next base: position 9,675 of record JBAJNP010001224.1, read on the forward strand.
CTAAAGTCTCACTTGAACTCCACAGGTGTTTCTGCAGCTCATGACTTTATCATGTGTTGCAAGAAGCGTTTTTGGTAAGAAAAGCCTGTTTAAGTTACGCTATCCTCACTGAAAACTTTTTGTTAATAGTTTAACTTTCACAGGTGAGTGTGATGTCTCACGGTGTACCGACCCAAAGACCTGCGTTGTGTCTCAGGAAACCTGCAAATGTGTGACTGGTTACTTTGGAGACATCTGTGACCAGGGTAACACAGAATCTGTGGTTAATGTTGATGTTTAAACTCTAACAAGAACTAAAACTGGTATTATTTGTACACTTTGTAGTGGCAACGATGAACGTAACGTGTGGGAGAGACTTCATCTCCATTGTAGTGGATGAGGAGTTCTTCAAATACTACAATGTGGGGACTGACTCTCTACATTTGACAAACACCAGCTGTGGTGGCCGTAGAGAGGAGATCTCTGGATCTTCTTATTTCATACTGCGTACACCGATGGACCAGTACCACCAGTGTGGTGGGAAACCTCTCGAGGTACGAGGGACTGAACGTCTTCAAGTCTACTGCAAACAAAAATGGGATGAAGTGTTTTAGTGATGCGTTCCCGCCTTGTTCTTGGTTTTGATGTCCACTCTGAACAGAGAAACATAACTCACGTTGCCTATTCCCTAACCCTGATGTCTGATCCGCCAACCTTTGGGAAGATTGTGAGGGATCCAGTCATACAGATTGAGTACAAATGCGTCTATCCGTACGTCCGTACGCTCAGCCTGGCATTTCCTGTCCTGTCCTTCTCCAGGTAACTGACCTCAAATTATGTAAAGTTTAATATTAGAATATTTGTTTACCTGTTTCTTTGTTCAAAGCGAGAAGATGTTTAGGGTCGATGAGGTGGATGCCAAAGTGGAGATGAGTTTGTTTAAAGATCTCGCATACAAGGAGGTCTTCACCAGCGCTCCTACCATCAGACTCGGGGATCAAGTCTATGTCCAGATTAGAGTCACAGAACCAGACGAGTTCTTCCATTTGAAAGTGAATGACTGCTGGGCCACTCGCACCGCCCAACCGAACGATCCATCAGGGTTTACCCACACGCTGCTGCTAAATGGGTGAGTTAGGAATCTTTCACTAAATGCTAGATTCCACTTACATATTCATCCATTTTGTTAAACACTGACTTTGCAACTAGACTTTGCAACTATTTCTTGACTTGTTTTGTCCATCTCATCTTTTGTCAGGTGCGCAGCTGACAAAACGGTTACGTTTGTAAACGGGACGGAACGATACGCTGGAGGAAACGGCGAGGACTCGACTGTCCGTTTCTCTTTTGATATGTTTCGTTTCGTAAACGAGCCCCACAGTTTTTACCTCCACTGCACCGTTCACCTCTGCACACCTGAAGACCAAACATCTTGTATTTCTGTGAGCAAACTCTGGGCTAAGACCCCATTACAAGATGCTAAGATCTACCCATTCTAGCTTTCTGTTGTTGACTCCATCATTTTCTGTGTTTAGGATTGTACAGCTACAGCCAACAGGGAGGTTGTGGCGTACGAACAGGCTCAGGGTCTCCTGTCTTATGGACCAATTAAACGCGAGACACCAGACAGACCCCCGATAAGCAAGTTTCTTACAACATTTTCCATAATTTAACTATGAATATTTATTATATGTAGTTTTAACGCTGATTTGGTCTCATTGTAGATCTTCTGTCGTTGATTCTTCCGCTGGGAATAATCTGGGCTTTGGGAATCTTCGTTCTCATCCTGGTCAGCGTCGCTAAAGCTACTAACCGATGTCACATGACCAATAGTTAAACTAACTTGATTTCCCCCAACATACGAGGGTCTGTTGGGCACAAAAGCCATTATAACATCAGTACTCAAGCTAAAGTTCACCGTGTTGGAAGGGCAACAGTTTGGCCCTTCATGGACACCGTATCTGCTTTTGTTTATACATATTTCAGTTTCTTAAGTCACATCAAATATTGAAAATAATGTCCTGAGATTGAGATCCATAAATTGGGACTTTTCGCACCCATTAATTCGGTTGTAATGCGGTACCGAATGTGGCAGTCAGCACCAGAACTGCACCGGTACCATTTGCTTTAAAACTGTTCTCAGATCTGTAAATAAACTGATTTCAATGCAGTTCTGTGTTAAATGTGTCTCTTTTTTTCCCCCATGACTCTTCCATTATTTTGCAAGTTTGCGAATTAAGATAAAGGAAAAAAAAACAAATGTTTGGACAAAATGAACAAGAGAAAATCTATAACAACAATATTTTATTACATACAAAGGAAACAAATTCAAATTAAGGTTACATAACATTTTCAAGTGGGGATAAAGTTGTTACATGGTACCAAAAGTTGAACAGAAAGCTGTACACAGAAGAGCAATAACAGCACAACGTTTGTTTTGCTAAATGAAATGGTTAAATTTGTGCTGAACACAAAGTCACTGGATTGTGGCACAAGCGTTACCAGTTTAAAAAAAGCAGTATTTTTCGACATAATCAGATCTGCAGCCAAAATAATCAGTCATCTAATACAGTTAAATAATCTGTTAAAATAATGTATTTTAACTGGCAGGACAAGAAGCATTACTGAAGAAACGAAGGTGAAAATGATGTCACCAAAATGTACACGATTTGTCCATTTATCATTTTGATGATTGTGTTTTGGTTGAAAACTCAAATAACATATAGAACCGATAAACTCATGCGGCGTCTTTAAATCACACTTGGTCAAACTCTCTAACAACATGCAATAAAATTAAAGATTCAAACTCGATTCTCTAAACAAGCGCTAAATAATTTGCATTCACCACGCTTGACTTTATAGGTGTAAATATCTAAAGGTTTAAACAAACGTTTGTCTATGAAAACGTTATGAATATACAGCGCACATCACCCATGCATCACTCACTGTAAAAACAATCGTACAGCACTAACTGTAGCATTAAATAAACAAAAATTAGTACAAAACATTCCAGATGCAAAGACTGACATTAAGATGTAAAATTGTACCATTTTAAAAATGTACCAAACAAAACAGCAAAAATCTCCTATTACTAAAAAACGTTTATAACAAATTCATCCCTATTAAACATCTCTGTGTCTTTCAATTTTTTTGTACGATTTCAACAAGTAAAAACGGAAACAAAACCCACAATGTGCGTTAAACGTTTTACAGACACGTCTACTGTACAAATGTTGACAGGAAAGACACATTAACACACCACAAAGTCATTCACTGCACTTACATTACAGCACAACCGTCTCACTGTTTGTTAAAGGTGCTTTATGTCCCACCTCAACAACTCAAGTATTTTCCCTCCCAAACCCAAGTCTCACTGTTCGGTCTGGCTGAAGTCGTAGCAGAAGTTAAAGTTGCTGGGTGGTTTGGGAATGGGCGGAGCCGCGTCCGGAATCGGGACGTTTTCCAGGTCCAGGAGGCGAAGCTTGATTTCCATAGACAGGAGAATCTCCAGTTCGCTCCGCATGCTGTCGCTACTCATCTCTTTCCCCAGCAACACGCTGAGCCCATCCGTCCACAGACAGAACTGCAAGAACCCGGTACAGAAGAGCATTTAGCTAAAGGCTCTCAGGTGACTGTAGATTATGGTACATAAACATAATTTGCATATGTAAATATTTTAAATAGCAACGGAAGTTTGAAGTTCAGTGACGGAAAAACAACAGAGCTCACATCCGTTCTGGAGGAAGCGATGAAATTCAGGCTGTACTCCTCCACGTCGTACGTGATGCTGAAGGCCAGGTCCAACACCTCCTGCAGTCAGAGGTTATTACTGTCATGAACTGATCCTTGTGCTTTTTTGGTTGTTGAGCTTCAAACCTCAACATCTAGACATCTTCAGAAACAAACAGATTAACAGTATTAACTCTTTCAGAAGACGACTGCCCACTTACCTTGGTCTGCTTTCCCTTGCTCTCCTTCATGTGAGGACAGTCTTTGCCAGTTAGAACGTTTTTGATGTCTGCTACAGGAACTGAGAAGAACTGATGTTAGTCAAGGGTTAGAGGTGAACCTTGGGTCTCAAAGCAAGACAAAGTTCTAGAGAAGAAGGTTTATCTACAGCGGCATGACCAGTGTACTCACTCTTCTCCTGAAGGACCTCGATGGAGGGCATATCATTCCCCTCATCCACATCTCCATAGTGAAGAACTTTGTGATTTGGAGAAAGCCGACAGTACCACAGCTTGTCTGCAAGACCAGTAATAATTACTCAAAACACCAGGGGTCTTCAATCCATGTTCCTGAAGGTCCTCAGACCTGCAGAATTCAGCTCCAACCTTCTCCAACACCCTCTTGTATGTCCCAAAGATCAGGTATGATTTATGAGGGCTGGAGATAAGCTTTGCAGGTCTGTGGAGCTGCTGTGTAAAGCTGTTTCTTTCGTGATCTGTACTGTGACCGCTCACCTTGTCGCCGTCGACTGCTGATCTTCTTGAAGAGCGTGCCGTGACACAGACGGTTCAACCTCTGCTGTCTGATCAACTCCAACAGCTCCGGCTTCAAACGCTCCTTTAGCTCACTGCAAACACACACACACGATAATGAAGTTAAGGAATTACAGCACAGGTGGAGTTATGGACTCACAGCACAGGTGGTGTTATGGACTTACAGAACAGGTGGAGCAAGCGTCTCCTCCTGGTGGAGTCTCTCAGTCTGTCTGAGTTTGAGGATCTCGCTGTAGTTCAGAGCGTTCACCTTGTTCTTGAAGAGCTCCAGAGAGGTGGGCTTACTGGCCAGAGTCCTCATGATCTGCTCACGGACCACCTGCATGACCTGAGAGAGAGAAAGAAAGTGAGAGGGGAGGCAGAATTTGCATGACTTTCAGAGGTTTATAATACTGTATTTAGAAATAAATTAATTTTGAAATACAATTGATTTTATACTCTAATTTTAACAAATTAAATATTTCTATGCAGCCATGTTTGTTTTAAGACTTTATTTTAATATTAACCTGTAACTGATAGAGTTACTGTAACTAACAAACACTTATAGTCAACACACACAAAATCATCATCACAAACTATTTCTTGCTTTTTAACTCCAAAGCGATTTTTTAAAACGCATTAAAATGATACCACCTCAGCTGTAGATAAACGCTGCTGTACCTCACAGACACAGAGTGTGTGATGGTGGTGTTTGGGTGTGTATGTGTTAAGTGTACAGTCCCTCCCTATAGATAACCCCCATTATACTTAAACACACACACACACACACACACACACACACACACACACACACACACACACTGTTGGACTCAAATTCCTGCTACTGCACGAGACCCTTTTTGTTGTTCTAATACCCCTTTTATATTTTATATGTTATGTTGCTTGAAAAACGCATCACTTCCTGTTAGCAGCCACCAAGTGGTATAAATACAGCTACAATCTTCTGTGGAAGGTAAAAAAATGATCATGTGATGGAGGAGGCGTAGCTTGTAGGTGCGATCGCCATACCTTATCAAAGTCCTCCTGCGTGGCTCTCATCTCCTTCCACGTCTTGTTGAGGAGAGGAATGCAGACACAGAAAAGCTCCTCAAGTAACCGGTCCTGAGCAAAGAACAGCGGGTGATAGTCCGAGCCCGTCTCAGAGGCTAGAGAGAGAGAGAGAGAGAGGGTTTAATGTGTTGTCATATGATGTCTCATCTGTGAGCTTATGTGGGTTCTCGACTCACGAGGTTCTCCGATGCGTAAGATCTCACACAGGATCAGCGTGAGCTGGATGCTGCTGCGGGCGAATGGACACTCGTGTTTATCTTCTCTGCTGCTGTTTTCCAGAACAAACTGAGAGATAAATAGAAAAACAGACATTTAAACACGTGCATCTCATGTTAAGAGACACACAGGAACTTGCAGAAATAGTTTGTTAGATCAACAGATGCGGTTGTGATTGGTTACCATGTCAATGTGCCGACGAAGAGAAATGACTTTGATGGTATTTACCAATAAAAGCATGACATACTTTTATGTCATGATAAAAACAGACGCATTGTTTGTTTGTTGTCATGAGTTACTCACTCTGCTGTAAGCGTCCGGGTAACGGGAGGCAAAATACGCCATAGTGTCCAACGCCAGGAGACCCGGTGGACACCGGCTCAGATCTTGACCGGGATTACTGTTATTCTGACACACACACACACACACAAGATGATGTTTATATAGGAACATAACACAGACATTATGTTATTCATACGGTACAAACTGTATACTGTGACCCCTGAACTCACAGAGAATCCAAGCTTCTTAAACTCTTTAGCGCAGAGCGAACGCCGCCTCTCGTGGCTCAAACTGCTCTCGCTCTCCGTCTCAAACGCTGCCTGACGCAACCCGTGCAGCGTCTCCCGCTGCTCCTGAAACGGACCGCCCGGGAAATGATTTAAGACACACGCCACACCTTTTTTAACGCTGACACACGTTAATGCGCTAGCTCAAAAACCAGCACTAAATGAAAACCTGGCTGTAGGAGTCGAGCGGCGTCCTCATTCGATGTTCCAGGTGGTTCAGACGGACGGTTTGCAGGACGTACAGATAGTGTGTCATCTCATCCCCCACCGAGCTGGAGCTGTGGATGATGTTCTGGAAACAAGCGGACAGTCGTGATCCTCGTGGTTCCCGAGGCTCAGAAACGCTTCAGATGGAAATTCACTGAAATTCTCACCTTGTGAATGAACTGCCGCAGGTTTTTCTTGTCAAGAAACTCAAAGAGCTCCTAAAATCATTCAAAATACTCCATAAAAGTTGTTTTCTCACTTGTTCAAAACAAATTCTCACACCAAACGAGAAAATAAAGCATTTCAGCAATAAACAATCCATTTTAAAGTCACATTCATTTTTCCTTATAGCAACACAGCAGCAGCAAAACCAACATGTTGTTGAGACAGACGAATGTAACCTGTCTAACCCTCACCTGTCTGTCTGATTCTCCTGCCGTCTGTAACATGGCCATCAGAAGAGCCATGGCTTTGGTCTGCAGCTGCTGGTTCGTTCTGAGAAGAATTAATGAGAAGAACAAACTCATATTTTGCTGTGAAAGCACGTCAAACCCTTTAAAAACAGAAACATTTCTCAATGAGGAGAAAAATAATCATCATGTTTGTTTGTTAATTCGATGACAACCGTACGGTTCTTCGTCCACAGAGAGAGAAACTTACACCTGGAGATGGGAAACGAGTCTCTCCAGAGTGACTTCCTGTTTGACCTCCATGAACAGGCTGTGGCCGCTGAGCACCATGTTCTCCAGGATGGCCAGAGACACCTGCTGGATGGACGTGTCCAGAACCTTCGCGTTCACAAAACTGGCGATCTGAAAAACAAGCACTTAATGTAAATCTGCAGCACCAACTCTCACCTCTCTGGCGCCACCTCTGTTCAAACCTGAAACTGCAGGTAACTTGATGTACCTTGAACCCAAACTAGAGACATTTGAAGACATTTCTGAGAAAATTAGCTCAAATTTTAAATCATTGTTTTAAACTTCCTGTTAAGAATCTGGATAAATCAACCTGAACATATTTAGAAAAACATTTACAAACATAAGCATTCAAAACGCAGATGAATGTTTTTATGACATCATACCGCATCATATGACATTATGACATCAAAGCTTAATGCTACTGGCTGTATTAACAAGAGGAGGAGACTCTTGATACGTCCCGCCCTAACTTCCTGTTTCAGTGGATTTTAAAGCACGGTTTAGTGGATCTTTCACCTTTTTAGTGAAGACGCTGGACAGATTCTCCCAAGACACGATTCCGTGATCCATCAACTCCATGAAGGCAGTGAGAGTGTGTGTCATTATGAGAGGAGTTCTGCAGGAAAAATACCAAAATTCAACGTTTAAATCTGCACGTCGGTCAGTAACAGCGAGAGCAGAAACAGGAAACTCACTCGTGGGCATCCTCCACTATCTTGACCAGCAGAGAGTGTCCGTCTCGGCTGATGAACTCCTGGGCGAATGTGATGTCCGTGGAGACGGACGCCAGCAGCTTCAGGGAGTCGCAGCGCACGCCAGAGTCTGAACTCTGGATACCTTTATATAAATCTTCAGCACAGCGGCCCTTACAAACCACAAACCCACAACAGTGTTACTTTCTGCAGCGCGGTGTTAGCAACACCTGCAGCTGTGGGTTCGAGTCACAGATAACACAGTGACTGATGAAACACACAGTTTACTGCAGTCTGTTCTGCACAAATGCACAAACACAAATCACTTTACGAAGCAATGCATCACTGGCTATTAAATGCTATTGTGGTGCGGACACACACTCTGGTTGTAAAACTGTGTGTATGTGAGGTTTTTGTATATGAGGTTGTGTGTGTGTATATGAGGTTGTGTGTGAGGCTGTTGTGTTGTTGAACACTCACTGGAGCTTTGGTTAAACGCAGAATGCTGCCATTTTTGATGTCAAGGCGATTCTGAAACAAAAAAGTCATGAAACCAACAGGAAGTTATTGAGCTATTATTAGACATTATTATTATCAGCAGACATGAGTCTGTGACGGTGGACTGCAAACGTCCATCTAACATTTCACAACAAAAGCGGAAACAAGGAGAGAAAGAAAGACAAAGAAAGACAGAGATTATAGTTTTATAATTACAGTTGATTTCATATAATTTAAATAAAGTTTGTTCCAAACATTGAGCCTCATGGACCGAGTGGTTTTGTGGATATGAAGGGCCCTGCTTAGGGTGCACAAAACCCCATTTGCAGCGCAGCCCGAGGCATGCTGGGTTGCGTGCATGACTGTAATTCAAGCTTTCTGCCTCAACATGTCTGGGAATTTAGTTTTAACCCACTCGCCTTAAACACAGACACAAACACACATACAGACACACACAGAAACACAAACAGACAGACACTGGAGAGGGTGGATGAGACTCACAGATTCTGTGATGTAGGTCTGGACTCCATCTGTGTATTGGAGAGCATAGTTATCAGGACCTAGAAGATTCCACCTTAAAAACAACAACAACACAACATCCATTAAAAACGAACAAGAAACAAATGACATTTCTGCTCTGTACTGACAAACACAGACTTACTTGTCAGAAACCTCTTTTATGACTGCAGTGAGCGGCTTTTTCTGAAACACACGAGAGAATCATGAGTTAATTAAGTGTTGGTTTAATGATAAAAAAAGCTGAACAAAAGCTAAAAACTGTTTTAAAGTTTTGGGTTCGTAACGGTACGTGAAGTAACCTGCAGTTTAATGTTACAAACAGAGATGGCAGTAAAAGCTACAGATTAGAGCTTTAATTTGATTTTAAAATGTTTGCAAGGCTTCGTTTCATCTGCATTTGAACAAAACAAGAAGAAAAGCCGTTTTCTTCTACCGATTCAGAGTCTGAAATATCTCATCATTTGTGGCAGCCGCTGCGGCTCACCAATCAGAAATTTTGGTGTTACGTGGTTGACCAATCAGAGGCCTATAATTTGTGGTCTAGGGGCTGGCGACCAACGGGAAGCGTTCGGTACGGCGAGTCAGTGTAGATGGGAAGGTCACGGATACGTTTGAGGTTCTTTATAATCCTTAAGTACCAATCAGAGTCTCACAACAGAGTCTTTCAACCCTGTTATCTCACTGAGAATAGCTCACGGAGGACAAGTTCTGACTGGTGGCTGGACAGCACTTACAATAACACAACCTGTGAAGACCTCAACACAATGAGACCCAAAGCTTTGAAGATGATAAACACAATCTGCGCTTGATTTGTAAGAGACGGAAAGCCTCTTTTTGTAAAAACGTGATAAATATGTACATTTGCTTTATATTACTATCTGTGTGGAAGAATTTGGTGCACATTATTTTGGATCATGCACTGCAGCTACATCGTCGTGCAGTTGGAAAAGGAAACCAGTTTAATCTCTTAACGGTTTAAATTAGATTTTGAACTGTTTTCAATGTGGTCTCAAGAAGGAAAGAAAGAAAAAACAAAGAGCGCCAACATTCTCGCAAGCCACGAACGAAACAATGCGAGCAGAATAAAACATACTGAACAAAGTTCTGGTACCGTGTCAAGTGTAACTTAATCATTTGGGTCTGTATTTAATACGTGTGTATTAAAGCACATTAACACGAGGATCATTGTGTGACTAACTCAGATCAGTGTGATATTGAACGGACAGTTTTTATTCCTCAAACGCTGGGGTGAGTTTCGGTCGTTGCGTGAGCTACAACATCCTGTTTCTGGTGGCCGGGTCGGCGTAAAGTCTCACCTGGTCCAGTTGAATGAGCTGCGGGTACGCGCCCGGCATCTGAATGGCAATCTTGACAATGTCCTTCTGTTGCGGCATTTTAAACGTTTAATTTCTACGACCCTGCAGAGAGAGAAAGACAGAAAAACAATGGAAGACACTGAAAAAAAACAAGTATTTAAACAATTAACATTTGTTCAGATTCTGCTTGCAATTTTGTTCACATCGAACCAATTTAAACCAGTGCAAGTTAACCAGTTTAAATAATTCAAATAAAGGCACGTGAGACAAAAAAAAGTCATTACCATTAACTTTCAGAATGAGTGTCTGTTTTGTTTCCTGTGTTCCTCTTTTAAAGAAGAACTTGTGGGTCTCACGTTTGGCATCTGGTCACATTAAACATCGTTTGCCCTCATTGTTTTCACTCTCATGCAAACAAAACCTTCAACTTAGACCGTGAAGTTTGTCCACTTTGTCGCTCATTCTCACCCACTAATAAATATTATGCAAAGCTACAAGTTGCAGGTCGTTGTATACGGACATTATTCCTCATAAACCAGCCAATCAGACTGGAGCTTGTCGTTTCTGAAAGCTATTGCTATTTATGTGGAATAAACATGTGGAATCAAACTGTGAGCGAAAGTGCCAACGGTGAAACTACTGAAATCTCCACACGACTCCTTTATTACAAACAACCTCTGCCGAATTGTTTAACAGACTTAAGCGCTTCCATATGTGCCGATTTGTTCCCGGGGTTTTCCATTGGAAAAGCGAGAGCCGAGCTTTTCAGGTGAACAAAACACATGAGATATTCCCAAAACTAACTATTAGAAGAATAAAACTGACACTAAACTAGACAGTTTGATCCTTAATCTAAAACAGATGATGGTGAAATTCCACCACCGTTTTTCCATAAGGATTAAACTCCAGGACTCGTCTCTCGGTCCAGGGCTCGGGTACGAGTTGCAGACAGCCTGGATGTTTGTGTTTCTCAGGATTCATTGCCAGCAAGCCTCAGCAAGCTCAGAGACGGGATGTGACACAACAGCCCTCCTTTTGCTCCACTTTTTGGGCTGAAAAACTAAGACGGAGAAAAACATACAGGAAGAAAATGCATGCAAAAGTCCAACTGGACAACTTCCTACAGCTCATTGATCTTTGGACCATGTTGGATACAGACCCAAGTCAAAGACGCCTGTCCTGAGAAGTTTGCATGGATTCACATGCTGGAAAATTAAGTCATGGACCGACATTTATTCACGATTTGACATTGATGATAAACTCACGTTTGCATGATCCAGACATCCGATACAAACACATCCAACCCCGAACTCAACCCGAACTTCTCTCCATATAGCCACGTTAACTAAGTTTTAAACAAGCAACAACTTTTACAACAAACTTCTGACTCCCGTCAACACGCATGCGGTCCGAACCGAACCGACCCAGGTCCACATAAACGTGTTGTTTTGTTTATGCTGGTCTTACCTTTGGAAACGGATCAACATCTGATGTTTGCGACACTGGTTCCGGGTCCAATAAAGTCCCGCCCGCCCCCTGGAGGAGGGAGCGGAGACCCGACCCTCCCCAAAACTTGGTGGGCTGAACTTCTTCAAACTTCATCCACACTGTAGGTCTGATGTGGGTTAACTAACAAGTTCTCCAAACACCCATAAGTGACACTTTCACCACAGGACCAACCTGAGATTTAATGCCACGGTCAAGGGCAACGAGGTTTAAGTTCAGGATTAACCATTGGACCCCAAATTTAAACTAGTATGCTAGTCTTATTTACTTAAAAGTGGGCTGGGAAACCTCGGGGAGGCTGGCAATAACAACCCAAAGTTGGAAACATTGGTTCCCACCAACAGTTCAGAAGGAACTTCAAATCCACACCTTCTCCAGGTAGAGTTTGTAGGACAACCTTGTGGTTGCATCCGGACCCAACAATTGGACGAACGCTTCATATCTTATCCTGCTTTTAAGGTGGAACGTCTACAACTGTCTGACAGGAAATGACTCAGGCGCCTAAAATCAGACATGAGGGATTACTGAAGAATGAGGCGAAGTTCTGACACAAACGTCCAGAAACTGTTAAACAAACATTCAGACAAGAGCATTACGAATAGAAAAACTTTATTTTGATGCTGGGTGATTAATTTGGTTGTTAATGATTCTGCTGCTTAGAAACCTGCCAAAACTCCCTGAATATCGTGGACTCGGTTAACCTAGTTAACTCACAGGTTAGTCAAAGGTACCTGTGCAACCAGCTGGAGGGCTACGGAGTACAAAAATAAATGGCAAATGTTAAGCATTTAAGTATTTTTTAGCAGTAAAGATACGATAAAAAGACTGAGATGTTACCAACAAACTGAAGCCACCGCTGGTACCAACACAGTCCAAATCAGAAATAAAAACATTCCAGTTACAATATTGAATTTTGTAACTGCTTCATAATTCCTTCTTGAGGGCTCGAGTTATTCTCATCTACAGACATACTGAATATAATTTAAAAAGTATCTACACACTTATAAACAGGTTGGGACAGGAACAGATTTGCACTGTGATCCGAAAATACAGGGATTTTCAAAATACAAAAATAACTGGCATCCAATTTAACATTCATAGAAGTTCAATTCATAGGCAATACTGGATACGATGCATTAACAATGCAAGCTAGTTATGATACCATTACAGCTATAATGTTATCAGGTAACATTAGCAACACACCTGATGAGTCAAATAAAGTAGGAATGATTTATGAAACACTTGTACGTTCCTTCACTTTTTCTCATATTGTATATATGTACATATATTAAACATTAAACAGATATGGTAAACTATAGTATATATAGTTATTTCATGCTATATAGCACCGGGTTTTCAAACAACAGGCTTTTCTGCAACAACACGGACCTCATCATCACTTTCGCTGCACCTTTTGTCTCTGTTATTAGTGTAATTTAATTACTTCTGCTGTTTGCACCCAAATGCCCAAATCTGTCTCCTGGTGGCTCAGAGGCAACGGCTGGCATCACTAACACACGGCTCTGTTAACGGTCTTCATATGTACCACAACTTAAAATAATCATGTTCACAGGAAAAGGTGCTACTATTATGCAGGAAGATGATATTATATTAACCAATCGACACTGATCTTTGTTTTTACCACTAACCACTGCTGGTGAGTTAGAGCTAGTCTATTTCTGTACTGAACGTTACCTTTGTGCCAATACAAAACTGGTACAAAACATCCTGGCAGTGAATTTAATAAAAGATTAAAGCTTTGCCTTAAACGGATGTCTGTTTTCTTCTTCGGATGAATTCAGCTCATTTTCAGTGTGACGCTTTGGGAGGAGAAACTATACAAATAAAAAAGCTTTATATACACACACACAGAATCAGTTTATCGTACATGAGGACGCAGAACCGCTGTCCAACTGCTCCTTTGAAAATGCTTCAAAGTTCACGAATCGCGGTTCTTATCGTGCAGAACTTCTGGAGGTCAGAGGTTGCCGATGGGAACGTCGAACAGGTCACAGAGACCCTCGGTCTCGTCCAGGTTATAGATGTAATCGTGATCGCCCGGAGGGGGAGAGAGACGGAGGAGTGGAGAGAAAACTAGAAAGAGAGAGAGAGGGGTGATGTCATTCTCATTATAACCAATCACAGTTAAACACCTAAAACAAGTCGCAATTCGATCTGATCGTCAAGCTACGTTTTATTGATTTTAAAAATATGAAAACATCGAAAGAAACGAAAAACAGGTTTCCAGATTCTAGATTTACCTTCTGATGACATCAGTTCCTCGAGTAAATCTGTACTCATGATTTCTGCAGAGAGGAAAGAAGGAAATAACGAAAAAATGAGCAACTCTTCCTTGTCACAAAAATAACAACCTTTAGAGTATCTGTGTCTCACCTTTAGGGTCAAACATTTCTGAAAGTTCTTTGGGCAAGTCCAGCACTGAAGAAAGAACGATAAAAACAAGTTGCTTAGCTTGAATTTAGTGCTTCTGTGTTTGTAAAAGACTGTCATTTGATGACAATATTTTTGCACACTTACAATCTGAAGGGTCGGTTTTGATTGGTTCAAAAAGTGCCGAGGAATCAGGAAGTGAGGAGGTACCGTCCAATGATGCGGACGACTGCAGCTGCTGGGGGTCGGCTGGAGACGTCTGATTGGCTGTCGAATCTGCAGTGGAAGCGCTTGAAACGTCTACAGTCGAAACGTTTTCATGAGACGAAACAAAATTATAATGCAGTTAAAAGTTGGTTTATTGCTAAAGCAACAAGTAATTTGCAAAGTAATTTTTGTATGATTCTAGTTATGTTTATGCCTATAGTTTCCTTGATTTTAGTTAACAGAACTGTTTAATAGTTTAAGTTTAATAAACTTTACCAGCCGTTACACCAGCAGTGGAGGTTGTAGTTGTGTTTGGGGCGGTTGTTGAGGTGATGGAACTCTGGCAGGTGGAGGCAGGAGGTACCGTACTGTTGCCCGCTGGTTTGGTGGGGGGGTCTGCAGCCGCGGTGGGGGCTGAAGTCGGGGTGGAGAGGCTCTGCAGCATGTCTTCCGGAGGCGGCACCGGCAGGACCACCGGGGAGGCGCTAGAGGGGTCTTTGTTTACGAGGAGGACCTCGATGGGCCCTGCCGAGCTCTTCAAATGGATCTGATACTTCTTCTGTCCATTCAAATGCTGGAACAAAAATGAGTGCATTTCTTTCTCAGCCCTCAGAACAATACTGTATCAAAATTATAACCACCACCTTATTTCCGATGGCAGGACACATAACCGCAGGTTCTACAGAACACACTCACCGATTCTGGAGCTGGAACTTCTAGCTGTGTTCCTGAGGGGGCTCTGATCGCTAGAAGAGTGTCACCTGGTGGTGACAAGCAGAAATACAACTTTAAAGACGTCCCACTGTGGGCCTAAACACAATATTAAAGTCACATGGGCCAAATTTTAAAGCTTACAAGTTTAAGTTAGTCATTAACCATCCATGTTATAATATTTTTTATGATTAAAGCAATTAACTTCCTTATGATTATGATTAACTTGTGATAACTAACTTATGATTAACTTCCTTAAATAAGTTTAACGCTACTAAAACATGAAAAAAGTGTCTGAAAAACAAACCTTTAAAGCAATTGCAAAGGTCTTGGTGTGTAACATACGCCAGCGTGTGTCCGGTTAAGGACAAACAGAGCTTTAACCCAAAACTTAAACGCATCAGTTTACATCTTCAAAACTGGTTCTAGCAGAACCACAAAGATTTCTGGGTCTGTGGTGTCGCTATGGTTTAAAAACACTTTAAAATAAAGGAAGGATATGGGCTGTTCATCGAGTCGTCCGTTACGTTTTTAATGCTCTGTTGAACCCAAACTCTCTGCTGGTCCAATTCGTGTTCCCTTCGGTCCAAATCCTCCAATTCCAGCTTGAGATCAATCAACTTGTCAGCGATTTCACGGGTGTTACAACCCGGACCGACACCCCTTAAAAACACACAAAACAGACTCACTGACACGTATTACAGTATCCAACACTATCATCACATAATTTACAGGAAAATTTGTGCTTATCGATATGAAGCGACTCGGTTCAGACAGTAAGACGGGTTTAAACCTGTGACCCACTTCCATTGGATGCTGTTTTTGGACTTCTTCTCAATCAGTCCAATTCCCTCCAGAACATTGGTGATGTCATAGATGCGTCTCTTCTGTCTCACAGCCAACGTATCCGCGGCCTGAAACGTAACCCAGAGATCAGTTATTATACCTTAACATTACATGTAAATAAAGCAACTAAAGTAACTAGACAACTAGTTAAGCTTCTAAACTAAACCCACAATCGACTTAAACCTGTTGCCTCAGGTTGGTGGACTATTATAATGCGCTGTCAGGTTAACTGACTCAACCCAAGACGACTTAACATAAGGCACCAGTCGTCTGGAGGTTTTAAGCCACAAGTTTAAGCAGTTTGTTAAATCTAACACAACCACTGAACACTAAACAAACCCAAACGAGCTGTTGACAGGTTAACAGTGTTGACGGGACAAACTGCTCTAGTGACCCGTTGACCGGCTCGTCCGGTTCGATCCAGGACATTTAAAACCGGTTTTAAACTCGTTTAAAGTAGTTTAGTTAGTATATAGTTTAGGGGGGTCGTGCACGCAAAACAAACGCAGCTTTTCATGCATCTTTTGCATGCAACGACTGCAACTTTTCATGCATCTTTTGCATGCAACGACTGCAACTTTTCATGCATCTTTTGCATGCAACGACTGCAACTGTTCCTGCATCTTTTGCATGCAACGACTGCAACTGTTCCTGCATCTTTTGCATGCAACCATTGATGATGATGATGAAGATGAAGATCACGCTTACAGCTTTCAGGTCCAGCACACCGTCCTTCGCCTCCTGCAGTAAAGTCACAAATTTGGTGGTGAGCAGCCCGAGACTCTTCTCGTGTCGGCTGGGAGTCTGCGGCTGGAGCGGGTCGCCCGTCGCCCCCGGTTCGGTTCTGCCGGTCTCCAGCTCCATGAAGCGGCCCGGACGAGCTCGCGGACGACGGATCTGAGGTTCGGTTAACGAATCGAGCTGTTTCCGCGTATTTCTCTCACTGTCCCCGCTGACAGCAGCGCCGGTTCCGCGCAAACCCTCGTTCGCTTCCCGTCGACGGCCGGCGGTTCCGGAAACATGGACGGGGGTTCGGTCTCAGTGGAAAGCCTCCGATCGGGGACCGGGTCCTGACGCAGGTTACCCGAGCCCAGATGGCCTAACCGAGCCGATCTCACGACACCGAGCCGCTTGAATGACTGAAGCCGTTGACGGCGCGTTGCATCATGGGACGGCCTGATAAGATCCGCGTGTCGGTTCTGCGACCTGCAGGGGGCGAAAAACACACAAATGATGAACCAAGAACCTCGATACTGGATCTCCTTTCATTTAATTTAGTGGAAAGACTTGAGAAGTCTACAGGTAAGACCACCTGGACCACCTGAGGTGAAGGTAGGACCCCTTTGGACCCCCTGGAGGTACTGGGACCAGCGCCTCTCTGGTCCAACGTTGAGGTGAAAATGTTCAACCAAATTTGACCCAACATGAACTCAAGCTACTGGAGCACATCTACTAAACACACAGACTCAAAGCCCCTGAGATGTTTCTACACAACATCTGGTTTTGTGCTTCACAGAAGAATGAGAAGATAAATCTTTCTTTCTTCCTCCCCAACAGTTTCAACCTCTCCTCCACGCTGCACGAAAACGACAAGTGGACGTTTCCTCAGACAACGTTAAGATAACATTGTCTCCCGTTTAGCACTGGAAAACAGGAGCTATTCTACTGTCATGGTGAATTTATGCATGTTTACATCTTGTATGTTTTTACCAGTCATTTTTATTGCAGGTCCTCGGATGAAGCGTTTTTAAAAATACAGGTTGTTTCTCAGAGGATTGTTGTCCAGTTACACCTTTTATTTATTAAGCTTTATTAAGTCACACCAACAAACCAAATCAAAGCCAGACACGTTGCAGTTGAAGAGTTTAATGCGGTAACTACAGAACGCGTACATACAAGAAATAAAAAGCAGAAATTAAATGCAACTACAAAGTACTACAAAATACAACACGTGGACCAATACATTTACAAAACATTCGAAATCCTTACAAAATGAGCTGTATTGGTCCATTTCATTTGTTCTGTAAGTTGAACCTTTGTACAAACTCAGAAGATCCAATTTACCAACAAATTTCTGAATATTTCCACATTTGTACAAGTGCCAGGGAGAGCTTCAACTCGCTACTGGTTTCCGTACAGCTGCGAACCAGCAACCCCCCCGCAGTCCAGAGACATTTATCCGATCCCATCACACTGACAGCCCTCCCCTTAAAAATCAAACATCAGGAAGATAAAAAAATAAAACAAGACAAGCTTCTTTAAACCACTTCCAAACAAACCATGTCAATCCGTCTTGAAGGCAAAAACCAAAAAGAAAAATCATGGAGTTCAAGCCAAGATTGAACGCACTCAAGCGTGTCTTTGTCTCTGCTTGTGTGACGCTTTTACTATTTACACTGAAACTTGGAGGGGAGAAATTAAACAAAGCGCCTCAGGTCCGATGTCGCCCCGCCAAAGGGCTTCAGTGCCAGCTGTGTGTCGATCAGATATGCAGGGATCTTGTGTCAAACGAAAAGTTGGAAAGAGGAAAATCTCTGTCTCCAGGCACATCTTCTGCAGTTTAACTGGCACCGGTTCCCTCCATCACCTGCTGGGCCTGTTTCTGCCCCATGCAGCACTGAGCCACCGACTGAAACAACCTTAGAAAAGAGAGAAGTGTCGCTCATCTTTCAAGAACTTCAAGTCACGTCATTTTAGAAAAATGGTGGTCCGCTTACTTCTCGATTTCTGGGGCACAGTGCACAAAGTCGTGGCTCCAGAACTTAAAGGCTGGGTTCTTGATCAGCTCGATGAATGTGATCAGCAGACCCCAGGGGTGCGGCCGGTTCACGATCAGCCTCTCCAGCAGAACCCTGCAAAACAGACTTATCAGACCCGTTCATCGGACAGGAAGGGCAGGAGCGGGAGTTTGAACGTACCTGGTGATCTGCTCTTGAATGGCTTCAGCGTTGGCCTCAGCAAACAGATACAGCATGGTGCAGCTGAAGTAGTGGGTGTGGCTGTTCGGGTAACGCAGCTGATTGGCTATCGCGTTCAGGAACAGGTAGCGGCCTGCGAGGAGGGGAACAGTTAGAACCAATCGCATGTCTCCTATGCTAACGGAAACATTACATTACAGCACTGCTAACATATGAGAAGCTATAATGAAATTAGATTTTTAATTGCTAACATGTTTTAATTTAGAAATGGGGTGTTTGATGTTGATGTATTGATGTTCAGATGCAGATGTGTCTCACCCTCAGTGTCCAGGTCGACCGCGAGGTTCTGGAAGATGTCCATGTGTGCCGAGTGAGTTATGGTACTCATGGAGGGCGTGCTGCCCTTGTTGTGGATGTGGGCGATGGCCTGGGTGCCCACGTACAGCACCAGAGCGTTGATCAGCTGGATGTTGTAGCGGTTGCCTGGTTCGTTGGACACCTGAGGTACAGCGTTACATTCATATCATTCTTACAGCGTTAAGATGCTAATTAAGCTATAATAACCACCGAAACCTTTACCTGCAGGTTGCTGCGAAGCTCCGAGAGGAAGGTGACCGGCGAGCGAGTCTTTAGGTAAGAGTCCAGATCCTTTTTAAACTGGGACGGCATCACGCCGGTGAAGTTAGTGAGTATGCGGGGAGCAATGTTGATCTCACTGAGCATGTCCACCTAGTGAGAAAACAAGAATCAATCTAGTGGTCCAGTTCCTCAGATAGTTTATAGGAGATCTGAGCAGATTTTTCAACTGGGAGCAAATGACAGCGTCTTGCCAACCTTCAGATTAGGGGTGAAGGGGTCAGGAAGCCTCATGTTTCGGGGAAAGGCACTCAGGATCAGGTTTCTCAGCTGGATGCAGTTGGGCGGGATGACGTCACAGAAGCCGTAATGGTAGTCGCACAGGAATTCTGGGAAGTCGTGGAGCAAAACGAGCAGCACTCGAAGCGTTCCCTTAAAGAACGGTGCGGAGAAAACAGGATTAGTCTAGGAAAAGCTCAACTGAAGGACACATCAACAGCTAAACTTTATAAACATGTTTGAGGCATTAATACCTTGTAGAGAATTTGCATAGGTTTGTTGAGCTCAACATTCCTCAGGAAGGGTGCAAGATACTTAAACAAGTCAATCAGCAACTGAGCATACATGGGCCAACCCTGACGGGGAAGAAACGGACATCAAAACAGCACAGAAGATCAGTGATTAGAGACGCATTATGAGATGTTAAGAGTTGCTGTTTAAACACATTACACAGTAGACACACACCTTCTGTTGTGGGGTGTGTGCAAGCATCCTGGCAATGAAAATGCGATGAGAAATGAGCTCCAACCAGGCATACACAAATCCAGGAGCTTTTGTGGGCCTCAGGATGTGAAAGGTGTTACTGTAAATCCAAAAATGTCTTTTAATATGTATTCATAACATAGTTATGATGCAACAGTGGTCAAAGATCTAGAAAAACTTGAAGAGCTCACCAGAAGGCCGTGAGGGTCTGGAAGTTGATGGTCTCCAGAACATGTTCTGGCGCATTGAGCTCCAACAGAAGCATGATGAAGATTCTGTGATACGGCAGCTGCTGGAACTCTGTCTGCCTCACGTCATGATCCTGGATCAACACGCCCACCACGATGCCCAGAACCTAAGCCAATAAAAACGTTCATGAAGATCTCCACAAACGGCCACAGAGCAACGTTTCCAAGCTCTTTACAAAGCCCTGACCTTGTTGAGCAGGTTGATTTTGGTGACCGTGTTGGTGGCCTCGCCGGAGTGCTTGACCAGCAGGGCAATGAGCCGAACAAAGGCGTCCAGGTTATGGTAACACTTGGCTCTGATGATGGCGGGGCTGGTTGTGGGGTGCTGCTGTTCAGCTTGTGCGCGGTAACTGATTTCGACGCACATCTCCGTGCACAGGCGGAAGAAGCGAGTGATGAGGTCATCGGTCTTCAGGATGCCCTGCTGGTGCATCTGTGGAAGAAGAACAGGAGATGCTTTGTTGACAGAAGACCAGATGAAAGTAATGCAGAACACTTCAAGAGATGAAAAGAACATTTGTAAAAAGGCTTGTGTTTATGCCTTAAATTGCACAGAAGTCTAATTTAACCAATCAAACTTGAAACGATCATCCTACCTGGCCAACAAATGCTGAAAAGGCCTTTGTACTATCTCTTCCTGCAGCTGCTGAGTGATAGAGGTTCACCCACTCTCTCAGAAGGTACTCTGCCTTCTCTCTGAGTCCGGGTGGGTCGTCGTACTCCGAGGCCTGAGATATCCCAGAATGCATCATGAAGTTTGGCCCACCATGGTGACGATCAATCATGGCCTCGTAGTTGGATCGGACCACATCCATCAGCTGGGGCAAACTAGGGTTTTTACACACAAAAACATCCAACTTGATCTTCTGCAATTAAAGAATGTATTAGTAGAATCATCATCATCATCGCCGGTGTCTTACCCTTCAGGCGCATTGGCTCTGGAGTGTGCGCTGGTCCTCATCAGCGTCTCGATGGTCTGGAACAGATCGGCTTCTGTGATGTGGCTCACGCTTCGTTCGTCCACCAGCAAGAGCTTCACCAGCTGCATGGCAAATGCTACGGCCATGTAGTTGAGCCCGTTCTCCATGGACTGAGAAAACATGACAGTAAGAAACCATTCAAATACACGGCTTACTGAAGTGTTGTAGACACCATCCTCACCTGAGCCAGATGTAAATCATACTGCTGCATGTTGACCAGGTGGTTTCTGATGAGCAGCTCCACGGCATCGACGTTGTACTTGTATTCGTCTCGGCACTCGATCAGGCATCTGCGGGGACAACCGAAGAATAAGTTTAAGAGTTGATGCTTGTAGCTAACATTTTCCCAAGGTGTGTAGGCAAGTTGAGGTACTGACCTGGTGATTTGTTTGTTGCACCATTGTGGGCCGTAGGCGCGACCATCTTGTAGGGCTTTCAGCACAAGCAGGTGGCACTCCCTGTAGCTTAGCAACAGATCGGGATCAGCACCACTGGTGGCGTCCAGTAAACCCTCCACAGCCTAACGCAAAGCAAGAAAATTTTTAAGACACAGCGGAGGTGCAGCCCTGTACTTCTCCAGTTTCTCCACAATCGCTGACCTTCTGCAGAAGACCAAGAGCTGCAATTCCATCACGGGAGCCCCTGGCCAGGACAATGGCCTCCAGCAGACTGCGTATGGCCAGGGTCTGTGGGTTCATGGCCAGCGCAGGTGGAATTGCATGAAGATGCTGTTCCAGATCTGAAATGCACTTGTCGTAGATGTGAGTCACGTCGTCAGTCGGCCACGCCTGTTGCTGAAACACGAACAGCCTGAATGAGTGTCTTTCAACGATGCTGCAATCTGTTACTCAACAGCTCTTTCTCAATTCATCTTACCGACTTCTGCAGAACAAAGATAAAGGCATTAGCGTTAGCGAGTGGTCCACTACCTTCATTGGTTGAGCCAGGAACCCAGTGGGCTGAGAGAGGTCATTGCTAGGTAGGAAGCCAGGAACGTTTCGTGCAAACTCCTCGTAAACAGCCAGCTGTTTAGGGTCCACTCCACCCACCTGAAAAGCACAAGTCATGAGCGCCATAGATTTCACATGACCTTTAGATGTTTGCGAGAAGGTCTCACCTTTAATCTGATCTGCTCTGGCATGCGCTCAGCCTGATAGGTGAGCACCATGGGGTCACAGTAGCGTCGGCCTTCTTGGCGAGCATGTTTCCTCAGCTCGAATTCCTACAAGACAAACTTGTTTACATATCTTCATTTGGTTAGTGCAGGGTGTTTGTGTTAGCAATGCAAAAGTTTTGGGTTCGGTTGCCAGGAAACACAAATACTGATGAACTTACAGTTGCCAGTCTCTTGTCCATCTCCGGTCCAGCTTTCTCAACCGCTGTCTTTTGTATGAAGCAACACGCCAGCTCACAGTTGTCCTGTGCGATACGAGCAGCTGCCTCTTCCATCATCTCTCTCTGCTGTGGCGTGGGAGCCTGTAAAACATTAGCAAAACATTTAAACAACATTACAGTTTGAAGCAAAACAGAAACGAGAAAATCTAGATGGTCTAGATCTGGAGCAGAAGCAAGATAATGTTCACACATGATCTGCATTCATCTACTTTCAGAATCATCTCATAAAACTAAGAGCTTCTCTACCCTCAGAGCAGCAGCAAAACTGTTCTTCAGGTTGGTGGCGATGCTCATGAGCAGCGGCTCTCTGCAGGTGATCATGGCCATGCCAGCCGTGAGGTTTCGCATCATGTGATGGGCTGCCACTCGCATGTGCGACTCCTCGGAATCCAGCGCGAAGTCCTTCCTGACGATCTGCTCACAGGTGGTCATGGCAATCTTAATGGACCGGTCCACCACGGGATGCACCAGCTCCTGTACGGCGCGTTCAATGGCTGGTCTCACGCACTGCTTCAGCTGAGGGTGAGACTGAAGCAGTGGTATCTGTAAAAGAGTGAGAACAGTGTTATTGTAAGACCAACCCTATAAGCTATGCTAACGATAATCCTAGTCTGTGGAATTGTTAGCATATTTTACGATTCTGGTACAAGTGGCATAGCAATTACTAGTTTCAGTACTAATTAGTCCTACTGTGAACCTCTTAACTACAACAAATGCTGCAACACTTAATTTGTACTAGCTCTTACAGATGCAATGAGATACTGAAACTACCAAAGTTTACCAAACCACGAGAGACTCACATTAACAATAATGTTGATGTGCGGGGCGAGGCCGGCCAGGGCGTAAACATTGATGTCATGGTAGCTGAACTGAGGTGTTGGCGGCCCAGTGGCTGTACAGGTGGTCGTGGTGGCTGGAGTTGAGGGAGCGGTTGTAAATGCAACAGGATCTACTGTTGATTGAAGAACAACAATAACAACATGAACAACTAATAAAAACAGAACGACAGCTTACAACAACAAACGTGAAATACCGAGTCTTTTACCGGTAGTAACTATAGGCAGCAACTCCTCAGGAAGTTTGGTTTCTTTCTTTGGTGCGGAAAGCTGCTCCTCCAGGTTCTTGAGTTTGTCTTTGTCTCTCAGCAGGTTTCCTGGCTTCAGCTCGCTGATGTCCAGGGATAGGTTCTTGCAGAGCACTTCGATTTCAAACTTCAGGTTGAGCTGTAACAGGAGAATCTCGGGAGTGAGTGAAAACTTTCACAGGAAGATGAAGTAACATCTGCAGGTCAAACTCTAGCAATAAGGATCCACTGACCTTCAAGTCATGTTCCTGGTGGAGTTCAGCCAGTACATTCATGATCCCCATGGTCCAAGGGTTCTGCGGTCTGAAGATCTACACAACAGAACATTGATGGTTCAAATTTGCACACTTCTACAGTCTTTAAACATCTTGCAGTCCTACTTAAACATCATAAGATGTTTGGTTTTAGTTTCACTTAAGCTGATGGTGTTATTACCACACTCCGCAGACTTGACTCCAAGACTTTGGCCACAAAGGGGACGACATACAGTAACTCCTGCTGGCCTTTCACGTATGCTTCCAGCAGAAGAGACTTCAGTTCCAGGTCCTGCATGCAAGTAGAACACGAATTCATTTCACCATCCGAAGAGAAGATTAGGGCCATCTGAATGTCCACATCGTTTCTTCTAGCGTACAACAAATAATAAAAAAAACTAACTCACAGTGTACAGGATGGGTTTGTTTTTTGCAAGGGTGATCATTCCAAGCCAGTGACCCAAATTCTTCAGCAGGGATCGGTCAGAAAAGTTAGCAGCTGCTTTATCAGAGGTCAAAAGGACCTGAAAACGCAACGAAATGTTAAATGGTATGACAAATACATCTGATACAAAGTTTTGATTCTCTGTAGAAGCTGAAAACAAGAACGTTTCTAGAGTCACGAGGTCTTACCTTGATGTTTCTGTAAGTTTCGTTGAGGACCATCTTGACAAACTCTGGGTTTTTCAGAGTATCCAGAAAGTTTGAATACAGGCTGTGGAAGTTGGGCTCAATACTGACACGCTTCATGACCAGGTACTGAGAAACCCAGGGCATGAACTCTTCTTTCACAGTCTCTTTCAGTTCCTCCACCTTTAAGAAGTACCAAAAAGAGGTGTTTAGGGTTTGACAGAAGATGCAAATAACACAGATTTTGGCCTGCAGTTATTTATTTAAAAGTGTGTAACGCACCTTTTGGGACATGTTTGACTGCGAGAGGTTGTTGAAGATGAATGCAATCTTCTCTTGAACGTTCTCTGGAGGCTCAACAATTCTTTCAGTCTGGTCCGTGGCCACCAACAAGGTGTCAATGTTCGTGGTGTTGATTGAAGGCTGTGGAGGAAACGAACACCCAATATCCTTTTATACAAAGTATAATTTTCATAACATACTCGAGTAGCAAAAGACGAGGTGCATGAACGACCACCTAAACTCACCGGAACATCTTTCTTCAGCCCAACAGGGGTTGGCCTTGTGATGGTGGTGGTCTTGGCAACGGTGGTGTTTGTGGTTGCCGTGGTCACCAGGGTGCTGGCCTGGCCGGTTTGGGGGGCTTTGGGGGTCTGGGACTGGGCCTGAGCTTGAGCTAGTGCCAGGCTGCCGGGGGT
Source organism: Yasuhikotakia modesta (assembly GCA_036877545.1). NCBI lineage: Eukaryota > Metazoa > Chordata > Actinopteri > Cypriniformes > Botiidae > Yasuhikotakia > Yasuhikotakia modesta. The sequence continues at coordinate 35,130 of JBAJNP010001224.1, forward strand.
CGTGATGGAGCCCTGCATCTTCACGGGAGGGTCTCTTGACTGCTGGCCATACTCGATATACTGTACACACAGGAATTGGACAACACAAAAAATAATTCAACCAGAAGCGTAACGGTAGCTCAGAGCACAAGCTAATGTGACGCGGTAAGTTTGACTAGTAAGGAAAATCAATTTACCTCTTGTAGATGGTGCGGAAACTGCAGAAAATGACTTATAGATGCCAAGTGCTGACAGTACTGGGGGTAATCCTTCAATCTGAGACGCAGAGAGTCATTCAAATTTAAAACAAGGATTCAAAACAAAACCTCATTTAAATTTGAAAGACAGAACAAGTTGATCGTTTCAAAGCTGAAATCTGTATCTTTTGCCTCTCTATCGTCATGTTTGTTCGAAGCTAAATTGCATGTATGTATGGGGGACCATTTGAACATTGCTCCATAACTTATTTTTGTATATTTACAACCAAAAAAAGTTACAGATTGCAGCTTTAAACACTTAGATGGCTGACAAAAATGTCTGGTACCTATTTTTAAATCTATCCAGTGCAGCGATTCCGAAGTAATACATCTTTGATCCGAAAGGTTTGCGCAAAGCTTCCAGGACATATCGCAGGGCCAAGCCCAGCGCCATGTACGTCACCAGACCCTTCTCAATGATGCCGCCGAAGAGGCAGGCGGTGATGTGTAGCTCTTTGTCCGGATACTGTGGGAAGAATCGGTATTCCTCAAACAGATTCCTAAGCATGCAGTTGAAAACCTCTCGTTCCCGTTTGATGTTGGAGTCTTTGAACCTCTGCAGCATTTCCAGAACCTGACCGGGAACGACAAAGGGTTTAGAAATGAGTTGGGGTGTAAATAAATCTCACGGTTAGTTTTACACTAGCGTGCTAATGTCTACGGACAATCTCACCTCGTCCACGGACATGGTGGGATGCGGCGGATGGTTGTAGATGCGCTGGAAGTAGCTGTTTGCTTCATCGTCGATTTCCTTAGTAAAGTGCTGGTTTGCCTCGGGCCACACCTGAGATAGGTCCGCTGACATAAAGGTGGGACAATAAACGAGTTACTAACGGATGCATACAATCAGTACATTTTGTACAAACCAAGATTAAAGTCAATATTTAATAGGAAAACATTTAAAAAAGTTCTCAGCAAACAGCTTGGTTTCCCTCAAAACTTTCTGATGGAAGAAAACTACTTGTGTTTACCTTCAAGTCCAAGCTGGTTGCGAAGAACGTTTTTACAGTAATGTAGACTGACCTGTATTTCCTCTTAACAGCTAGCAGTAAGTTAGTTTTGGCTCAGGGGTGAACATTAGGTCAAAACTGAAGAGAACATTTGCACATTGGTTTCAAAGAGACTTTTGTGTGGCGCGTTCTGAGAGGAAATACAGTTTGAGGCCCCTGGCTCCTCGCTCAGCCACACCACCACTTACAGGCCTTCATCTTACTCTGCTGGAAGGTGGATGGGTTCAGACCCGGTGTGCTCATCTTCCTGCTGCCGAACGGGTCACTGCTGACTGCCGGCATGCCCAAACCCGATCCGATTCCAGTCAAACTCGAGCTCAGGGGACCTTGAACACAATAAAGGCTGTTAAATAAACTCTAAAACGTTTGCTTGGTGAACGAAAACGTCTACGTTCCTGATAGTACCTTGAAGCTGAGAGGAGAGGGGGTTGATTCCTGGGAAAGCGGTGCTGGGGTTTGGGTTGGGCAGGTTTGAGAAGGCTTTAGCTGGAGATTGAGGGTTACTGAAGGCAGAGCCCTGTAGGCTGGGGAAACCCTGCATGCTTGAAGTGTGAGAGGTGGACGAGACCCCCAGACTCAGAGAGCCCATGGCGGAGAGAGGGTCCATCTGATTAAACACAAGGGACCAAACTTTAACAACTTAACAACTTTAACAGGCCTTTAGAAGAGGAATCTGGGAAACGTGGTGACTCGCCAACAGTGCAGTGTTAACTAAATAACCGCTAAATAACCGAAAATGTCACAGGAACGTGCAGCTCATTAAGTTAACTTACCTGCACAGGCGAGATGGCATCTAAGCTGCTGGTGCTGGGAGCACGACCCTTCGGCAGGACTCCTGGTGGTGGCTGCCGGGCCTTGTTCATCACATTGCTACAGTTGGCCACCATGGTCAAGATCGTTTCCGATAGCTCTTGAGACACACTCCTGCCAGACGAAACCACTATCGTTTACTTCACGCTGACTTTGAAAACAATGTGGTGAAGGTGATGCAAGTTCATGTACTCACCCAGCGCAAGACTGGAGACACACCAGCATGGTAGCCAGTGTTTCAGGAGGAAGCTGAGCACTTTTCGGCTGGTCCTTCTCTGGGGCGAGACCACCCATGATGGAAGGACAGCGTCTCTTCAGGAACGTGACGCAAGCCTGGATGAACGGCTCCTAACGAACGATCACGCAAAATGTCAGTATTATGCTTACCTATGCTTGAAATTGAATGCGTGGCGTGTCTTGCCAACTTACCCCGTGCTCTCGAATTTTGTCAGTGAGCCATTTGTCGAGTTTGAGGTATTCACGGCGAGAGGCAAGTGCAGCGAGATCGATCACAAAGGCGAACGGAGTACCATTAAGCAGCATTGATAAAGACTGAAAACAAACAAATTAAACATTATAATCTAACCTTACTTCAAGGAAGGGTGGGCGCACTTCTTAGAACTTCAACATTTTGGGCACTGTTTACTTCAAAGAGCTGAGCAGATCAGTACCTTTAAGTCCTGAGCGACATCCAAGATGCGAGACAGCTTAGCCTGGTCGTACTGCTCTCCCCTCATGTACCACTCAGCCATTGAGTGCATGATCAGCTGACGGATGGATGGGGACTGACCCTAACAACACAAAATTAGTCAAACTAAAGAAGAATGAAATCTTCATGCTTGAATTAAACTACAAAAATAACCAGTTTAGACTTCAAAATTCACAGAATTCACCCACCTGTCCATGCCAGGCATAGTGCAAGATGATGGCGGAGTTGGGGTGGTTGCCCAGGAAGATGGGCATGAGGGTGGAAATGAGCTCATGACGGAGCGTGTGCCAAGAGGTGCTTATCTGCAGCAGGGCCAGAACCAACATGTCCGGGCAGTGCTTGATGGGAAAGCTGAAGAGCTGCTTCACCTGCTCGTAATGACCAACTTCAGAGAGACGCAACAGGCTCTCAACCAGGTCCAAACTTTTCCTGCAAGCCAAAGAGGATGGAGTTAAGAACACCCAATTCGGTTCTGCCATGTTCTGCAAGGTTTCAAACGGCTCAAGACTGACCATGTGGCTATTTCTCTGTTGTCATCTTCAGGTGGAGCTTTTAGGATGTCAATGGCAACGTTGTGGCACGGGAAGTCGGCAAAGCAGAAGACTTCAGGACTCATCAAGCAGTGTTGAATGAACGATAGCTGGAGAACACAGAACAGACAGACTTTGGTAAGTTCTGGATTGTTTAAAAATGACCTATCCTATCCTATCCCAAATCTGAACTAAACCATTACTCTACCTGTCCTTCTGCATGTTTCCACGGTCTGTAGATGAGATCCACCGGGAACACCTCCATCCCTAGACCCCTCTGGATCCCATACACCACTATCTGAAGCCCCTTGCTATCCCGGATCAGGAAGCCAGGGTGGTCCAGCTCATACGTCACCTCTTTGAAATTCAGACTGGGGTTCTGAAGAGAACATGGCAGATGTTTAAACACAAGTAGAACCTTGCTACAAGCCAAAAACATCAAAAGCTCATTCATGGAGAAGATGACTTACCGCTTCTTTGACCACATCAATCAGAACTTCAACGTTCCAGGTGTGGGCCTGAGAACTATCGCTCTTGTCCTTCCCGTCGCTCCAAATGCCACCACCCACTGGATTTGAGATGGACTAGAGATGGAGAAACAGTCATTTCAACCCGTTTACATTCCAGTCCTTTAGAACCGCAGAACCAAAAGCAGGAACAGACAATATGCATACCTGTAAGGGGATGCCATCCGACAATCCTGAGTGAGTTCGGGCCATCATGCCCAGCACTCGGGCTACCTGGCTGGCTGATACTTCTCTCACCCCATACTGCAGAATTATATTCCTGCATTCTTCAAGACTGAAAAACGATTCATAACATAACCAATAAGAATCTGGTTACAGGGTCTGCTTATCAAGTGTTAAAGTTCACATTTTCAATACCTCGCACAAAAGCCGTAGCCAACTTCTTGCATGAAGTCGGCAAGGGAACTCTCCATCATGGTCTTGTTTAACTCCCCAGAGTCCGGCAAGATCCTGTCCATGAGAATGTCCCGTTTGTCAGGGTAGAGCAGTGGCGCGAGGACCACAGGACAGCGCTCCTGCGGGAAATCTGGGAAAGACGAACATAAATGACTTTGACAAAAAAATATTGAAGACATGATCTACTCCATTATGGTTGCGGAAGCAGACACCTTCTATGTCCTGGTTCATGAGCTGCTTCCCACTAACCTCTGCACAGTGTTTTGAGAAAGGCGTCAATCTGCTCTTGTCCAACTCCGCTGGATCCCTTCTGGCCGAACAGAAGATGGGACAGGAGCAGATGCAGAACCTCTATGGCAATGTCCTGGAAGCCACCTTCCTGGTTTCCGCCGAGGTCTGCGTCCACGTACGAACGGAGAAGATCTGGAAGCTTCTGCTTCACAAACTGGGCGGCTGTGAAAGCAAAACAAAGTTACAGAAGTGAAAGCGAAACAATATTCAGAGACAGGAAACAAACGCTTACCAAACCCCCGAAGTTCTGCGTTGCTGGAGTTCAGCAGAGCAAGGCCAAAGATCACCTGGAGAAACGGCAACCATTTAAACTGCAACTCACAGGTTTGGGTTGAAGACACAATATGTTGTAGAAACAAAAATATACATACCTCCTGAACTTTGTTTAGCTTGAGAACTTTACTCAGCTGAGTAAACAAATGAGGCGATGGCTTCAAACTCTGAAAAGAACCAGCAGACATGTAAACAAACCCAACACATCTTGGCAAACACAACTACCAGCAACTTGACGCTACTTATGTCAAAGCAACAAACCTCAAAAGAACAGAGAGAGTTTCAGGTCAATTAAATACCACAGACAGCAAAGCCAGATAACTTGAAGATTAGCATACCTTTTGATAATGCAGGGGATTGTCAACGGCGTAGCAAAGCGTTGAAATAAAATTTGGTTTTGTGATAAGAGACACACACTCCTGGATCAGAAACTGTGTCTGCAGCAACAGATTTTAAAAAACAGGACATTAAAACAAAAACAACAACAGAAGATAGACCTTTCTTTTAGCTCAGGACCGTAAAGCCTGACAGACACCATACCTGGTGGAAATCTTTGCCGCTGCTTTTACCATCGCCACTGAAATCCACGTGGGAAAAGAGACAGCGAAATAGATGTCGGTCTGCCTCGGGGCCGTGACGATTCACAATCTGAGGCAAGTCGTGCATCGCATTGTCAGTACAACAACTTAAACTTTTCAACACAAACTCTAGTCAAGTTTACTGACAGACCTACCAGAGTTTCCAGGGCACAGTTTATGACTCTGAACTTAAACTTCTTTCACCATTAAGTCAAAGATGTCGACACACTTTCTAATGTGCCGAAATGTCAAAACAAACCCACGATAAACCAGAAGATGACACGTTTACTTACGTGCTGTATTCCTTGCTGGCTGGCTCTGTAGTTTTTCTTAGTTAAATTGTCCACCAGGTAGCTGATTTGAGACAAAGCCAGCGAGAGCGAGTCAAGATTCATTGCTGGTTGGGGCGGAAGCAGGCGGCCGAATCCGGCGCAAAATCACCATTATTCCCCTTTAGTCACTTCAGTGATAGGTTACTTCTGTTAATCCCCCCCCCCAGAAGGTGCGAAAGTGTCCGTGTCCAACAATCCAGGAGTCTGTGCAGATGCTGATCCAAAGTCTGGTTCTTCAGTGCTGAGATTATCGTGACATCTGGAGAATAAACCATTGAAAATAATTAGCACAAGACCAATAAGAAAAACTAAACCGTACCTTCTCAGAAGTGCTGGCACATAAACCGTGCTTCTGTAAACCAGTTTACATAAAGGTTTGCATAAAGCTTTGGGTAAATTTAAGATCTTTACATAACAGTTTGCAAAAAACATCCCAAAGGGAAATTTGTTTGGGATGTTTAGTTTTAGTTCGTCTGATCATCGATTACTAAAGCAACTAACAGGTTAAGTCAAGTCCACCAAAGCAGCTCAAAGCCTTTAAACGACCAAACGTAGATAATTATTAACAAACCATTATAGGTTTAAACGTTAGCCACTTAAAACAACACGGTCGACTGTCAAAAACGCTTCATTTATACGAACGCCTTCATAAATAACTCACCAGGTTAGCCGTTTTGTCCCTGAACGGTTCATGACAACATAACGACGTGACAATAACCAAAAACAAAACGATAAAACAAGTACGTGCGAACAACACTGCTAGCGCATTAGCTCGCCTGGCTAACGGCTAGGCTAAGCCCCATTGTTTAGAACGGTGACGGAGCGTTAGCATGTTTACTTAGCTGTGCGTGTCTTAACTGACAGTAACCAAAGGTTTATGCTGCCGGTTAGTTTAGCGATTTAACCCGTTAACCCAACAAACGGAGACCAGAGACTCGTGGTTTTGTTTGTTTACGTTCAGTCAAATATTGCGCTATTTAATCTTAAAATAGACGTGTAGCTAACATCCCACCCGACCACCAAACCCATGCGCAGAGGGATAGTTAGTCTGGCTAGTCAGGTTAATGCACGGATCGCTAGGTAAAACACACCAGTTAGTTGTGTGTGTATAACCAGGCCTCGTTACTAGCACACACAACCAGAGACTGGTTAACGCAACTAACTAGTTGCCTCTCACTAATCGCGTAGCTACCAAACTCACCCACGATCCTCCACCTCGTTTATTTCAAATATAACAAATGAACGAGTTTCACGGCGGATGCTGCGACCGTACGGCCAGGAAACTACACGCTAGCGAGCTAACGTTAGTCAGATTAGCCCGGTTAGCGCGCTAGCGGTGGTAAACTGGTGAAGATCGCGGGAGCGCGCACGGAAGCGGGCGCGTTACCTCGACTTCCGGAGACGAAACTACGTGCGGACGGTCATTTTGGCCGTGTTGCTTCACTCCGGTACCGACGGGTAGCGGGTCGCTGGCTGGCCCTCGGTTCGACTGGGATTTCCTAAAAGTAAAATGGCGACCGTCCCAGCACGCGCGCGCGCACCCGGTGCGGCGCTTACGGGGGCTCGTGCCCGAGTCGCACGGGGACACGCCCACCACGCGCGGGTGGTTAGTTAACGCTGGTAGTTAAGTTGCTGGTTTAACTAGTTACCGGTAACTACGTGCATAGGTTGAACGGAACCGGTTTGGGTTTATGCATTAAAACCGCTGCAGATACGCGCATGTAATGCACGATAATAATAATAATAATAATAAATCAATGCATGAATTATTGCTAATAAACTAGACGTTCAGTGGTTTAAAGTTATTTGATTTACTCGTAGGCCGATATTTGTGTGTTTTGAAAAACACAGCTAGTTAAAAACAGAGAAACATCACATTCAAAAGTGACTTTATTTACAAGTTAAGCACAATGTACAGCTGAAAACCTCTGTAATAAGCCACAGTATTGGGTTATAGTGTCAAAAAATATTTACCACAATATACGAGCATCTAAACCCAGTACAAGTGACATCAGACCCAGTACAATGGTGGTTTAGACTGAGTTTAGGGTTAAGTCTAGTTTAAACGCATGCAGAAGTGTTAAGTTATCTATCAGCCAAGCAAAAGTGAGATTTACACGCATGTTATTTAATATGTTATAAGAGGAGACGTGCGTTTACTATCCATCCGAGTTATTGGTTAGGATACCAGTTTACTGGTACTGGGAATACTGGTCAATGTCTCCATCCAGCGTTAAACCTGCGTAATGCCAACAGTATAAATATATTGTATTATGTAACTGTAACGCAATGTAATTTAATGGCACAAACAAACCAGTAAGTAAAGTAAACTTTATTACACAGGGAAGATTGAACATGAACGCATGAACGCTTGTGTACAAACACTTGAACGCTTGTGTTTGTTACGAAACAATCCCTTATCGTGTAAATCTTGCATTAGTTTATTTTATGTAAGAAACAAACGTCATTAAATCTCTGTCGTTGCGCATTTGTGCCCTAAAGTTTTCCTTCGTGGTGAAGGAAGGAAGAGAATGAATAAAGAAAGAGGGATGTCAGAAATGGGGAGGTTTGAGGTTTTCTTCAGATGAATCCTGAAGCTTTTGTTGGGAAGGAAATTCCTGCAGGCCGGTGGACGGTTTGACTGCAGCGGTCTGTGACGTCATTATGCATGAGCACACGCAGTAACAGGTGGTTTATGACGTCATTAAATACAGAGAGGGTTTCCAGATGGTTATTTAGACCTACAGAAAAGACTCGTTTTGGGGTCAAAATGTGTTTTTCACAAACATTGAGGTATCGCATGTTTCTGTCTTTACATGAAAAAAATCTGCTACTTAAATACAAAAATCATTTAAAAACAAACTTGATACTGATGCAAAACGCTCCACGGTGTCTCCTAGACTCTTAAAAGGAAAGCGTGTTATTTTGCAAACCGTTTGGATTGTATAAACATGCTAACGTGAGAATCCGAAGGGCTTTTTAAGACAGAGAGCCGCTGTGTCAGACTGGCATGAAGATGCAGTTTGTGTGTGATTTTATTTCTCTTGGGCTGGTTTCCCATGTTTAGTTTGTTGCACGTTGAGTTGAAACGATGACAGAATAATAATTAGTCAAAGTAGGACCAAAAAAAGTGAAACACGCAGATCAGAGTGAAGATGATGTTTGTGGATTTGAATGTTTCATTGTCAGTTTTGATGAAATGTGAGATGAACTGAGTGTAACTGTATCAGTGCAGATGTTTCATTCAGTGCCTTGAGTTTTTAACCCTGTTTTTAAATAATAACATTATAGTTGTGATGTGAACTTGCTGCTATTTTGTAAACGATTGTTTTAACTATTTTACTGTTAGAATATTTTGTAAAAATAGAAGTTAAAACAGAAACGACTGGAAATGAATCGCATGCTGTTTTTAAGCCGTTCCTCACATTCTGTCAGTGTCTCTTTACCTCAGGTTTGCTGGACATGAAAGACTTTCACATTTTCTCACATAACTCACAACAGTTTTTCAGGAACCCGGAGTTTTTCCGTGTCTGATGTGGAAACGTGAGTTTGATTTGAAATCACGAGATTCCCAGCTGGACTTCAGAATGGAGGGCAGAACATAAATCCCTTCTGAGCATTCAGTCTGAAAGCCGGGAGTAAACCTGTAACTATTACCAGAAAATCTTCATTATTATCACATCATGTACCTCAGATCCGTCTCTTGCACAAGCCTGTTTAATAAAACTCTGCTTTAAAACTGCGGCGCTGTCTTGGGCCTGTTTTATTCTCTTCATTCACTGGCAAACATGTTAATAGTGTAAATAAACGTTTCTATGCCAACATAACTCACAGGAAATAAACATTACCAATAAAATGCTTATGATATGTTTAAAATGCCTTAAATTCTATAAATAGATAGACAGAAGATTTATAAAAATATAAAAAGAAAACATTTACGTCATTCACAACTAAAAGTCACACTATCACAAGTTTGTTTGTGTTGCTGCATTCATATCTTGCTGCATTCTTTCACCTAAAACAAAGTTTAAATAAAACTAATCTGTAGACAAGGGTTCTGCTGGCAGAACGTTGACATTGACCCTCAGGTATCAGAGATTGTGAAACCACTCCCAGAACTCGTATCAGCTGCACCTTTGTTGACAGACGCCTTCATGAACAAACCTTAAATATTCTTACAAGTCACAAACATCTGGACAGATTTAAAATGCGGATTGTGGGAAAAGTCTGTGGTTTGGTTGTTGGGGTCCTGGTCTACATTGTGGTCTACATGATGTTCTTCAGACGTCAGGAGACGTCTAATGATCTGGTGAAGTTACAGAAACCTGAGGACTCTGAAGTTTTTAGAAGACTGCAGAGAATTGAAGCTCAGGTGCATAAAATCGGTGAGTTTGTGGCATTATAACGTCTGCATGCATTTTCACACCATGTTTACTGCATAAGCTCCTTTAGAATTGACACAGAATCATTTCTCTAAATATTTTCTTTTCTGTTTCTCTGAAGCAAATAAGTCACACAGGTTTGTAATGAGCATTAGTACATGTTTGGGGTGAGAAATCCCTTTAAAAATTCTTTTGTGTCCAATATAATATTTCACCTTTTCCATTTAGCCAAATTTGTAGAACTCAGAACCGAGGAGGTGAAACAAACTGAAGTGAATGAGAAAAGCCAAAGGAAATCTGAGGTGAGGCGGTTGTACCCACAGTCGCTGCTTTTCCAGTCGTGGGGAGCCGGGCTTACAGAGGAAGAACAAACTGAGGCTGAGAAGATGTTCCAGGAATACGGATACAACGTGTTCCTTAGTAACCGGTTACCCGTCAACAGAACCCTCCCTGACACTCGGGACCGCAGGTGACTGTCTTGTTCCCTTGTTTAACTAAATAACCAGCTAGTTGTACCTGGATTTCAAAGCACTGACATAAATTGCGCTTGTCAAACTCATCTTGTCTTTCATGTCTGAAACTGAAGGTGTGCTGAGAGGATTTATCCTGAAGACCTCCCGACCGTCAGTGTGGTTCTCATTTATTTAAACGAAGCTCTTTCAGTCATACAAAGAGCCGTTCACAGCATCATCCGCAGAACCCCCCCCCACCTGCTGGTGGACATTATACTGGTGGATGACTGCAGCTCCAACGGTTCGTCATTAAACCCTTTAAATCTTTTAACTTCTGCAAGTTTTAGTTTGAGTTTTGCATCATATCGTTTTTTTTAATTTAGTGAAAATGTCCGTCAAATGAATTGTCAAATGCCCTGACAGAAAATTGCATGTTTTCCATTTTGTGGACAGATGTTGGTTTATTTTGTGTAAATATCTAGTTTAAAATTGAGTCCATTCTGTGGTTCATTACAATTTACAGGTTCAATAATTTCAGATTCTAGATTTCTGAATGGGTTTCAAATGATTCTGTTAAGCTCAGCATAACATTATTTTAACGTTCATTTTCTCCTCACAGTGGATCTGCAGATGGCTTTAGATGAATATATAGACCGAGTTAATAAAGAAAAGCCCGGCTTGCTCAGAAAAGTCAGACACAAGAGGCAGATGGGTCTTGCCAAGGCGAGAGTTTCGGGCTGGGAGGCGGCGACAGGACAGGTGGTGGCTATATTTGATGCCCACATTGAGGTTCATAAGCAATGGTAACAACACCACCGTTCGTGGATTAGGTAGTTTTCACAGATTTAGATTGGATAGTTTTTTTGTTGTTTCAGGGCGGAGCCTCTTCTTGCAAGAATCAAAGCTGATAGGACAATCGTTTTGTCTCCCGTGTTTGACAAATTGCATTTTGACACGCTGGAAGTTGAGAAGTATTATCCAGCCGCCCAAGCGTTTGATTGGGCCCTTTGGTGCATCTACGAGTCCTTCAGGCCAGAGTGGTACGAACACAACGACCCATCAGAACCTGCAAAGTAAGTAGCTAAAACGTAAACACACATAATCCAGAACTGAAATAGGACCGAATGCAATGACTGCTGGAACTTTGCTATTAGGAAGTGCAATCAGAAACACTCTGAGACGCTGCAGAAAGATGCTAAAATGTGTTTTAAAGATCACACTTTTCTTCCAGGAGTCCGTCTGTCATGGGAATCCTGGTGGCAGATCGTCAGTTTTTGGGAGATATTGGTGTTTTGGATGATGGGATGACAGTTTATGGAGCGGAGAACGTTGAACTGGGAATTCGTGTGAGTTGTTCTGCACCAAAACAATCCTGAAAATGTGTGTTAAGAGTCCTTCTCTGGCTCACTGTTGGTTAAACGTCAGGTCTGGCTTTGCGGCGGGAGCATCGAAGTGGTGCCGTGTTCCAGGATCGCGCACATCGAGCGATCACACAAACCGTACTCCCGGGACCTCAGTAAGCCCTTGATTCGGAACGCCCTGCGGGTGGCTGAGGTATGGATGGATGAATACAAATCCAACGTGAATATTGCCTGGAATCTCCCTCTCAAGGTTAGTTACAGACGAGGCTGTTTAATTCCCACATGTCCTACAAAACGTTTCTGCTGCAATGTTTCAAAATGACCAAAGGATTTAAAAGTAGAACAGCAAAAATACTAAATAATAAATATTTTAAAATGGCAAAAAATAAAAAAATTCTAATTATAACAAGCTTTCAATATTTTACTGGGTAGAATTTGAGTTAAATGTTAAATGATGTTTAACATGAGGCTACAGTTGATGGAACATGGATGGAAAAGAGACATTTGGATCATATTTGATCTATATTTGCTCTGGAACCTGGAATGATAAAGTTTTTGTCCTGCTGAAGGATCATGGAATCGATATTGGAGATGTGACGGAAAGAAAAAAAATCAGAGAAAAACTTAACTGCAAACCGTTCAGATGGTACCTGGAAAACGTTTATCCGCAGTTGGACACCTGGGAGAACGTTGTGGGTTATGGTGCGGTGAGTTTCGGTTCTGACCACATCTGTTGAATGTTTCATCATGTATCAATGAAAATGTGGTTCTTCAGACTCTTGTTGTTTGTGTTCTAACAGTTGAAGAACAACCTGCGAGAAGATCTTTGTGTTGACCAGGGACCAGTTCCTGGAAATATTCCCATTTTGTACAGCTGCCATCATTATGAACCTCAGGTGATGCAAAACATCGTCAAAAAGTTGTCAAATATTACACTTGTATAATTAGCTGTAATGAACTTTTTCCACAGTCGTTGTCTGTAGCTTGGATGCAAAGTTAAGATGGATAAAAGTGTCGAACAAATGCATGAATTTAAGTGTCATTTATTCTTATTATTTATTCACAGCGTTGCTACATTAACCGTAATGGTGAAATCTATATCGGAGGCATCAAATCTCACACATATGATATTAATCGCTGTTTGGTGGATTCTGGTTTTGGAAACAGCCCCACGCTGCACGACTGTAAAAATGCCCGGGAGAAAGGATTGAATTTACTGTGGGATTTCTCTCAGGTGATGTTTTCACACAAACACCACCGTTTAAAAGTCTGGATTAACAGTTTCTGATCATTTATTTCTGTCTTTCTGTCTGACGTTTAGGGCAAAGCGATAAGAAATAAAAACACTAAGCGGTGTCTGGAGGTCGCACCGGGACAGGACAGATACTTTTACCCTGTTCTGCAAAAATGCACAGGACAGAAATGGAGAATACAACATGTTGTCAAAGAATTTTAAACATTTCACATAACAAGAAACGAGTGTTTGTGATTGTTTGATGTATGTTGGTCTGACACGTGTTTATGTGTCTCTGTGTCTCTTATCCAGCTTAATACTGTTTAGATGTTAACATATATTTTTGTTGTTTACATCATGTTGTGTAAATTGGAGAATATTTTGACCTCTGACACTGTTGTTTACTGTTTTGTGTTGTTGCGACACTTTGTTACAAATATGACAGCCATTTAAAAAAGTGTATTTTTTGGAGATATTAATATCAGATAACATGTTTCTCTCTTATGATAGATGACAGTATTTTACTCAAACATTCATGTGTATCAACAAATAAAATGCAAATATGTGTTGCAATAAAATGTGGCTGTATTTTAGTTTTAGGTGTCTGTGGCAACACTGACTTAAACTGTTAAAATGTTTGTTTAACAAGCACTAAATAAAATGTAATTGCAAAAAAAGTCTGAGTTGAAAGTTGAGAACATTTAGAGCTCAATGTTTTATGTGCTGAACTCTCTTATCAGAAATTTACAGCGAGCAAAGTTACACTGAATAACAGTGATAAAAAGATAAGGTTAAATCGACAAGTTACATACAGAAAGTAAATGCATGTTTGTTTGTGGTCCTCTGTCTTGTGGTGGGAGAGTCACGATCTGTGACGGTCCATTTTCTCATGCAGGCTTTAACTCCATCGTTGTAAATGGTTTGTACATTTTCATCTAAAAAAAACATGGACTTGTTCTGCTCAGTGACGTCTGTCAGCTTTCTGGAGTAAACTAGCATGTAGTCGCCTCAGAGCAAAAACTCAAACCAAGACTTTTCCAGCATCTACTGACAGAAACATTCCTGATGAGTTACTCCTCCCAGTTTAATCGTAACAATACAAATAACAAAATGCAAAGACTAACAAAACACCATTAGTTAAATCATCAACACAGAATTATAAAACCATTCAACACAACAGCTGCATGTCACTGACGCTTCTGAAACTTTACAAAGTTGAACGTAATAAAACATCAAAATAATATTTTTCAACATCATTTCTTTAAACGATAGATGAACAGCGACATACATTATATTTGTTTAAGATTATTCAGGGATAGATAACAGGTGGCTTGTGTCCTGTAAGCATCGATCTATAGGTGTAAAACATTTTTGTCATATAAAGTCCTGTTAATAATTATTGTTATATATAATATAAACCTCCACACCAGACACTACGATCAATTCTCCTCAGACGACACAGTATAAACCAGCACGTTAGTTACACAAACATCCAGTATAAATTATGTTTACAGATGATGAACTTTAAAATAGTTCACAATAAACTCTCAAGGACAAACTTATCCCATCTGACCAGCAACGCTTCAATGGCCTTTTGCTTTGTGTGGCTTGGCAATGAGCTGTAGCTGGAATTAGAGAGAAAAAACAAAAAGTTACAAACATATATTTTGTATATGTACACACACACACACACACACACACACACACACACACACACACACATATATAGTATATAGAATAGTATAACATATAGTATAGTATGACATATAGTATTGTATATAGTATGACATATAGTATGATATATAGTATTGTATATAGTATAGTATAACATATAGTATTGTATATAGTATAGTATTGTGTACTATATGTAGTTAGTCATTACCTGAGAGAGTTTAACACCAGCTCTTTCAAAGTACCTAAATTAAAAGTCATGCCTCCAAATCCCACAAAAGCTTCGTAGAAATCATAAGAAAGTCCACTGGCCCCAAACAGAGCCGGGTCATCAGAACTGATGACTACTGGATGACCCTCCGCCATCAGCACCGCAGCCGGGTGATTCCGCAGGTCCGACACCAGTTTCAACACCTGAGGTGGACACAGACCTAATAGTTATCAAGTGTTTATTTACTGTAAGGTTTTAATGGTGTAGTGAGCGATAACATGCCTGATTTGAGATGGGACAAACTTCTATCAGAACATCCATCTTCCTGGACAACTCTTTCACCACAGGGTGCCGGGCCAGGGCGAAGCCGTGACCGATGCGTGTGGTGTTGAGGAGAAGGGCGTCCATGAGGTTCTGATCCACGTCCGTTCCCTGCGAATCTGTGCGGGGAATAAGGATCAGTCATCATGCGTTACCGTGGCAACCATAAAATAGATAGACGTTGCCTTGAGCGTCTAAAAATTCATGTGAAACAGCTATGAAAACAAACCTGTCTCTCCCGCATGGAAAAAGTAGGACAGGATAACGCCCCGTTTTTCAGGCAAGCTCAACGCGTCTCTGAAGTACCACAAAGGTCTGCCAAGGTCTTCTCGTCCAGCCTGGAGTTACAGAAAAATGTGTGTTCTGCAGTTTTGTGCAGTTTAGTAAAGTGCTAAAATATACCCACGAGGTCAAAGCCTGCCATGATGTCTGGAAAGTCCCTCTGTAATGTCATGGCCTCCTCTACTGCCGCTAGAGCCACGGTTGCATTGACGTCCCTGCAACAACCAGGAGAAATTGCTTCTGTGAAACCAAGTCTTAAAACTGAACAAAAATGTCCAATGTTAAACTGACCTGTGGAGGGTAAAGATCACTCGAGCCCCAAAGAAGTCTGGGTAATGTTTTCTAAATCTTCTCACAACTTCCTGACAGGCGCGCATGCTCCAGTGCTTATCGTTTTGTCTGCCATCGAGTTCGTACGTCTTAAAAATGATCAAACAGAAACAAACAACCATTTTTAGTGTATAACATTTCAAAGAATTTGTGCATCAAAGCTGCAATACATACATTTATCCATACCGGTGGTAGCAAAGCTCTGATCTCCACATACATGATGTTGTCCTCATAGAACTGCCTGAGACCTTGGTAGAGATAGTCTTTGAACACAGGTGCGTAGGTGACCAGTCCATGGGACACCGAAAATGCCCTCTTGAATCTCATCCACACCACATCTTGGCTGGGATAGGCTCTGTCGGGGTCCTCTGTGAAAAGTGTAAGATTTCGAATGAAGCTGTAGGAGCAAATGAAAAGAAACTTTAGAAAAACCCAGAGAAACATCATAAGTTCAGACTCTGAGGATCACTTCATGACCTGTTGTCCAAGTCTGTGCTGTTTTTGATCTTCTCCCTGAGGGATCTCAGCAGGGTCCATGAGGAACACTCTGGACGAGATGCGGGCTGCCCAGAGGAGAAGATAAAGCGCACAGATGGCTCATAAGTGAAGCACACGTAGCAGTTCTCTCTGTAGGTAACATTTTTAACTAGCCAGTCCACGTCCACCATGGCGAAGTCATGGACATGTAGGGCGGCACCTGTTCACAGGAAAAAAAGATCAAACCTGGAGTCTGTTAATAACAAAGCTGCAATTAAAGCTGCAATTCTAAAGCTACTAGTAACACAACAGGACCTTTAGGCATCTTCTGAAGAAAACTGAAGATGGGACTTTGCTCAATGAGGAGCTTCGCTTTGAAGAAGTGCAGAGACGGAGGAAACTGTTCTGCCATCATGTCACGCCGTTTTAGTTTCTGAAGCTTTGCATCCAGGAGTTTCTCTCTCTCGTTCAGCATCATGCCGCCTCCTGTCCGGCTGAACTTCTCCAGCTTCATCAAAGCCTCTCGTCTCCGGGGATCCGGCACACACTGACCCAATGCACACCACAGAAACAACAGCCATACCTGCAGCCGGGCCTGCAGGGTCCGTTTGGGCTTGACATGCATGACTGCAGTAAACAGAAAAAAGCAAAGATTTTAAGAGTGAGGATGCACAAAATTATTATTTATGTTTCATATCAGATGTATACACATACATACATACCTACATGCATGCATACCTACATATATACATACATGCACAAATACATATATACATACATACATATGCACAAATACATATATACATACATACATACATATGCACAAATACATATATGCATACATACATATATATGCACAAATACATATATACATACATACATATATATGCACAAATACATATATACATTTCTATAGCGTTTTTTAAAGTGGTTAGTGAAACGTTTTTTAAAGGTTACATCATTAAAAATGTTTCAATGACGTCCTGTAGCAAAGCAATAACGTTAATACAACGTCTAAAAAACGGTTTATAAATAACATTTTTACGTTTTAGTTACTTAATGGAAACGTTCCTACAACCTAAAATTGTTAACAAGGATGTTACAGTAATAATTGTAATTATACAGAAGAGAGAAAATCGACTTAATAACCAAGTTTATATGAAACGTAGTAAGTAATAAACAAACTCTTACCTGAGGCTGGAGAAAATCGTGTCTTTAAAGCTGAAGGGGTAAAAATATTCATTATTTATGTCATTCATCTGAGCGACAAAGACCCTTTTAAAGTTTTTACCCCACCGACGCGGTGACGTCACTGACTCCCTCGACGCCCATTGGTCGCGTGCGGACTGAGGGCTAGACGAACTAGCGGATGGAAACATTAGCAATAACCAAATTTCGCTTATTTTTAATGCTTATAAAGACCAAAAAAAAACAACAACAGGTCATAAAATTCATAAAAGTTACACATTTCACGTTTGTTCACCCAGGTGAGGATTTTCCTGACTGAAAGTTTAATGTGAGTTTATTACCACAGACACGATGCAGTTTCACCCCATTTATCTTAACAAATAAATATAAATATTGTCGTTTATCCTCATTATTAAACAGTAGCTGATTGTACTTGTACAACATACTCACCTTTTCCCGTAGCTGATCTCCTAGGTTGTGGGTTCGACTCCCAGGGATCAAGTGTAAGTCAGAGGCTTTGGATAAAAACCCATTCAAGGCAAATTAAGAAACTCCAACTCAGTTTCCTGGTGTGTTTATATAAAGGACAAAACAGCAAAATATAATGCAAACATTTTATTCTAAGAAACGTTAAGTTAAACATACTTTCCAATATAGTTATAGTCGGTCAGGTACAAACATGCCTGAGGTAAAACTGTACCAAACAAAATCAGACTTATGTTTACAAGCCACAAAAACGTGCAAAACATATAAGCAAATAAATATGATTCACATTTAACCAACTAGTTAATTAACTAGTGTAGAAAGAATGGATAACAGAGATAAGATAACATATTAAGACGATATCAAATATTATAATTTACAAACATACAAGCAAGTGACAGAAAATGATATTATTGTGTGTTAAATGTGTTAAATTTAGCAATTTTGAGGTAGATATTCTTTTGTCGTATTTTTATAAGAGGCAGTTTGTTTGGAATTATGTGAATTTGTTAAGATGAGAAAATCTAGAACCACGAGAACAAACTAGGTCAATAAGTAACAGAGTGACGAACGCTATTAACCATAACTACTGCCTGACTTTTTGTGCATTTCTTGTGTGTGTTCTGAAGACCAGAACAAAATAGTAAAATTAAGATCATAAGATCATGAGATCACTGTGAATGAATGATGAATCGAGGTAAATTATCACAGTTCCAGAAACATCCTTTGCACAGAATTTTTGCGTGACAAAACCACAACACCCTGAGGAAATCTGTGTACAATCGTGTAAAAAGAAACATTCACGTAAAATGAGCATACCAAAGTTTTACATTCGTTCAGGGTGGATGCTAGCAGGATACATTAGAGGGACAACCACACACAGAAACAGACACAAGTAAAACATTGTAGAAGTAGCCCCATACACAGACGAATGTCTCGTTTTAGTTAAAGGCCACCAAATCCAGTATTAAAGACTTCCCAGTGCATAAAAGATAGCAGCTAAGATTCTGCCAGTCTTTGAGAATTAAAAATAATCCAAATGGAAATGGCATTAAAACCAAAACTATTGAGTTAAAGATATTGTGTTTTAGTTTAGATAGAAATCTCATTAAAACACTCCGTGTGGTGCCTCCCAGCGTATCAGAAGATCGTCTGTTATTCCTTAATTATATCTAAAATAATTTACATATAGTCACGAATTAGTACAACAAGAACATTTAATAAGTAATGAGTCTAGTTTATCCACAGGGTTGGCTTAAATTCAAGTATTCTCAGTACTTTCATTACTACACCTGAGTTTAACTCTTAAAAGCAACATCAAATTGTGAATTATAGAACCTGCATGATATTGGCCACCATGACGTGTATTCAAGCACTTCTTTCACTGAAATCTTAACTTTCATACTCCTTGTTTGTTGGTTGAACCTTTTTGGTTGAACCCATCATTTGCTGCCTATTAAACAAAAACAGAAATTACTACAGGTAAGAAATGCAGATGTGTAAACGCATGTATAAAAGACCTCTTACCTGATGCGAATCATATGTTCTGCAGCCGTTCTTTGCGGAACAACCATTCCCTGAAAGTGCCCCGCAACATTTGGATGCTTGCTTATAGCCATGCAAGTTTGACCTGAGGAGAAAGGCAGGTGCTGGGGCCTTTGTAAAGCTTCCATCAAATGTGGAAGAGGATGCTGCTGGACAAAGTGTCCTCTGGGAAACTGATGTCTGGAATATGGCCCACCTGTCATCAAATGGGGTAAAGGAGCACCATCCTGCTGCATGTTGGGATACATGGCAGGAGGGCCATATGGGAGATTGGGGTGTGGCTGAGCTGAGGCACGATGTTGGGCTGCAGTATTGTGGCTGTCCAGGTCCAAAATCTCCCTAGTGCTCTCAGAACGTTTAGAAGGTTCTTCAGTTCTTGCCTGCTTGGCAGGGCTGCCGTCCTCTCTGCTTTCCAATGTGCTGCTTTGCAACTCATCAGGTAAAGGACTTCCACCAGATACACTGGAGCCCTGTGGAGACATGGTGTTCCCCCTTTGTTGGCCATTAACAGTACCAACCGATAATGAGGGGTAAGAATTAAGCACTATTGGATGTTGAGGCTGGTATGGAGGTCTTGGCCACTCCTCAGCTGAAAACCTTGGTCCATTATGTCGGTGGTGCCGATAGAACTGCTGCTGTTGGTACTGAGGATACATGTTGTGGTGACCCTGAGGACGTTGTGTAGCCATGCGATACTGGTTTGGAACACCTTGCTGAAAAGCAGCATAGTGTGAAGGATTATGTGATGGAGATCCATTGTTTGTGTAAGGGAGCCGATTTGAAAGGTGTAATGGTCTATTTACCTGTGGGCCAAAATGTTGCCGCATTGCCTCGCTTACATTATATCGAACCATAGTGTTGCTCTCTGGATCCTGACAATGAATTGGAGATGCCTGATTGTGAAGCGGTATTGGTCCTTGCCTTCCTAACTGTGTTTGTAACTCTGGGCTGAAAGGCTGTTGTTTGTAAAGGTTGTTGGCAGAATCAGTCCTCCTGTTAGCACTGGCGTTATCTTGGGAAGCAATGCTCCCGCCTGATAATCTCCTGCTAGTTGGCTCACAAGGCTTTTGGTCTCCTTGATCAGCTGAGGAGGGCTGAGCAACTGGCTGTGAAACAGGGTGGCTGGGAGGTAGAGGGCTGATAGTTGCAGGCTGGAGAACACCAGGTTGCCTCCCCCGAGATGGTATCTGTGGCATCCCATGAAGAGTCCCAGGCTGAGGGCCACTGGTAGATCCATTGTGAAGTTCTTGGTGCAAGCCATTTGGGTGAAATATATTTTGTGACATTTGTTGAGGAAGATTTTGTAGCATATGTGGAGAAACATTCTGGCACTGTTGTGAAGAATCCTCCACAGTCTTTTGATTTTTGTGTCCCAGTTGAGTTGCAATTTGGTCTCTGTTCTGGGATATTTCCGGATTTGATTGTCCATGTTTGTTTTCATTCTGTTTAGAACATTCAGTGCTTAAAGTACACACTGATTTTGTGTCAACTAAAGTTTGGTTCTCTGGTGATTTGCTCCATCTTGGCACATGCGGGTTCTGCAGTTGTTCAGGTGTTTCTATTTGATTGGCATAAGGACGAATGTCTGTTTCAGTCAGACTAGATGTCTCTCTAGTGGACAATTTATCAACTGATGTTGGACTTGAACCTACCAGGAAATAAAAATAAAAGTGTTAACTGTGGTCATGTGTCTTAAGTGAAGTAAAACATGTTTGAATCATGACATTATCATAAAAAGTATGCCCACATTTACCTTTCTGGGTTACTCTTGTGTGCTGGATGTCTGTAACGCCATCTCTTGAAGGTTTAAAGGGCTTGTTGTCAGCAGATGTTGTGACACAAGTTGAAGTGTTATCACCACTTTGTGGTGTGGCTTGGAAGCGGTCAACACGATGGGAAGTTGAGAGCTGTTGAAAGGCAATCATTTCTGGACATTCAAGCAGTGATGCTAAATGTGGCCCTGGGTCCTGGGGGGGCCCTGTAGGCCTTTGGCCAGTGAGACCTTGGGAATTTACGGAGGGCATTCTGTTTTGACTGTGTGCCATTGCATAACCAGAACCATGTGGAGGACGGATCATGCTGTGATTGTACTGATGCTGGTTAGTCATGCTCTGTTCCTGCACCATTGGTTCTCCAGATGTCTGCTGTCCCTGGTGGTTAGTAGGTGGCCACATTCTCTGCATGCCAATACCATGAGGGCTATAAGGAGGGTAAGGACTGTGCATTGGGACACCGGGCCTAAGGTATCTATTTCCTATAGGATGCCCATCTGTTTGTTGCAGAGAGGGGTACATATTACCCTCAGGTGGAGGGGCACAGAAGCCTCCAGGCTGAAGGGCCACTGGCCGAGGACCAAGAGATGGACCGTGAGTTGGTCCAGGATAGGAATGCTGCAGATGAGGAGCTTCAGGTCCAACTGGGTATCTAGGGCCAACATGTGGCCCATTAATGTGGGAACTCTGTTTAACAAAGTTAAACAATTTTTTAATATTTAAAAAAAATATAAACATTTAGCAAAAGTCACACAGCTATATACAGCAAACCCTACCTGAATGTTGTAGTGAGGCATACGTGGCGTTCCATGATGCCCTGGTGGTCTAGGCATGTGGTGTTGCTGCCCAGGGTCAATCATCATATGTTGGGCATACATACCTGGCCGTGGAGGACCTGCATGCCGTGGAAACTATGGGCAAAAAAAACAGCCATCTATTATTATTACCATTATTGAGCAAGTACATAAATCATTGTTTAACACGGTTTCCTTTGACTACAATATACATTAAAATACATGAAGTGTCCTGCAATTTTATGTTTTTACAGAGATGGCAGGAGAGAGACAAAAGTTACAGCTTTAAAAACACTGACTGGTCTAACCTGCTGAGCTGGATGTAACATGCCAGCCTGTTGCTGTGCTGGGTGGATGTTATGGGAATATGATGGACCATTACTGTAATGGGAATGAGGTGGTTGTGATCCAGATTTGAATGCATCTTGTTGCTGATTGTTTCCTGTGCCATTGGTGGAAGCTTTTCGGTTTTGAACCTGCTCTGCGGCTCTGATCAAGCTATCAGGCCCGGACTGTCTGTGACTTTTGCTCTTTTTCTTCTCCTTGCGGTCCCGATCCTCAGTGCTCACATGAAACTCCTCATCTGTATCGCCGTCCTCAGAGGGGAAGTGTTTCAATAAGGCTCGGTTAAAACAGTGCTCCAGGGACTCTGCCATTATTGTGTATTCTGAGGAGACACAGACCACCTTGTCAAATTTACACAGACACACACATAAACAATCTCATCTGACCATGCAACAAGCGCACAGACAGAGTAACACAGCCACAGTTGAACTCTGACCCCGCCACCCCAGGGGAGGGCATTCTGGTAGATGGATGGCCTCCCGAGATGTTAACTGCAGGTTGGAATGTCTCTGTGACACTAAAGCCCTCTAGAGGATCTCAATTACTCCCTATTAATCAATGTCAAAGCCCACAAACCCAAATACCTGCACTACTAATGCGAATAGCTTTGCTGAGTACATTTATCTGTCAAGATTTGTGCTTCTATTTTAAAACCACAATACTGTAAAACAACAGCATCATATTTACCACTCTCTTCCCCATTGTATTCCAGGCAGTTCTCAAACATTAGCTTTACGTCAGCCACAAACTCATCCTTGGCGACGTACTCTCCATCATTCAGCTTTGTTTCAATAGTTGAGAGGTCCATTGGCGTCTGAGAAACATTTTCAAATGTTACTGAATTGGTCTCAACAGATTTCTTTTTAAATAACAGTTTAAATACCAACCTGTATGATTTCGTGATAGTTGGGGGCATAAGATTCATCAACAGGCTCCATGAATGGCCAGGCATCTTTGTGAGCTTTAAGGGCTTCTAACACTGAAGACAGAACCATTCACATAAATCAGTGAAACTTGCTGATGAAAGAGGAAATGCACACTGTGGTTTGACCACCAAACAAGCTGCATTATCCAACCTTACCTTTGTAAAGAGCTGTGTAGTCATCATCAATGTCATAACTACTGCAGGAAAGTGAGAAATACAGGACAACAAAAACAACCTACATTAGTTGTTTAACAAGTAATTATCGATATAAATAAGGGTATCTACTACTGAGCACTTACAACTCTTTGGTGCGACGGGTTCGACGAATAGGTAATTGGGTCTCAAGGTTAAGCAACTCGGCAGGAAGCTCTTTCCCTTGCGAGAGCAACCAGGCCTTCTCTTCTCGCTGCTTTCTTCTACGTGCACGCTCTGTACAACATAAAACAGCATTTAATTACGATTATTAAAACAAGTGTGGCCCTTTAGAAAATCCAGACCCCATCAGGGATTGAATGTGGATTGCCACACCTACATTTTCATAATTATCCATTTTGGTCTGTCTACACTCACATGCAACCCTAAAGTTTTCAAACTAAAGTGCAATCTGCAGCGTTTTCAAAAGTCTCCGTTTTCTAGGGTTGAAGGCTCTGGAGTAGTTTGAACACCAAGCATAACCGTAGCAAAATGTATGCTTTTTAAAACAAAAACAGAGTAGTGTAAACATAGCCGTAGAAGGCACATTTGATCAATGGGCACAGACAAGATAAAAGGGAAAAAGTGCTTTTTGTGCTGTTTTGACTGGCACACCCTGCTGTGATGATTAAAGGGGCTGGAGCAAGAAACCACTGGAGAGAACCGCAGGCTGAATGTTCATCCATAATACATTAACATGGAGAGGCCCATCAGCAGCACCATTACAGAGTTAACCAGAGAATACCAGAGCTGGATTATTCTCATAAAGGTTGATCAGTTCCACTAGCTCAGCTCTTTGTAATTAAAGCAGCCTTAGAAGGGTAGAAGAATGCTGAATTTTAAACCGCTATTTTAAGAGAAGACTACAGAATGTGATCTAGCATCAGTGTCCGTTTGATCACGCTTCTGGGGAAACTCTGAGCTTGCAAGCCTGAGATGGTATTAAGGTAGCTTGAGCTGGACTTACCTTCTGCAGCTTTGATTTTCTCTTGCTCCTCTCGTTCCCGCTCTTCCTGAAGCAGCCTCTCTTCTTCTCGTCGCTGCTCAGCGAGAAGTGCTTGTCTTTGCAGGTCTTCTTTCTGCTTCTGCTCAACCTCGACATTGACCTACACATACATAAACATTAAACTGTGGTTTACAATATATTCGCAAAAAAAACTGCAGAAAATTTGAAAGCTTACCCCATTGTCTTTGCTGTCGTTTTGTACAGTGTAGCGGTGGATGTCACGTTCCGAAGAGGGATTGAGTAGCTTCTGTTTCATCTCTTTCTCCTAAAAAAACAAATAACCCTGTCAGTTGTAGTTACTTCCAGCTAGAGGTGACCCATGGAATTATCTTTTCCACCCTAATATGTCTTTTGTTTACCCAGTAGAGGCAACTGAATGTCTACTGTGACCATCAAAATCAGGCCTTCTGGATAATCATTAGTCCCTGCTCTACCAAAAAGCAGGTTTTCAGGTGGTGCTAAGCACCTGGGTGAAGTGTCTCACCTTGTGTTTGATCATGTTACTGATCTCAGGGAGGAAGTTCTGAGTGACGATGCGGTGCAGGTATCGTTCTTGAGGGGTGATTCTGTCTTTAATATTCTCAGCAAATCTGATCCATTGATCTTCTGTGTCACACACCAGAGACCAAGCCCCACGGCTTTGCTCTGTCAACGTATCACATAAAATGTTTACAAACATCTCAAGAGCATTAAAATATTCAGAAATCCAACAATTACAGCTGCTTCTGAAAATGCACAAAATGTTTCTGAGGTAGCCTAACATAATTACATCTAAAACTATTTCAGCTCCAACAAAATCCATCTTGAGTGACTAACCTGTTTCAGGTTTGACCTCCTCAATGTTCTCTTCTTCCACCTTTACAGACTCCTCACCGTCTTCCACCTCCCTTAAACAAACAGGATCAATTTAGCAAACAAAATGAACCATTGCTTTAGGAGTGCAACTAGAAATCAATAGCTTCACTAATGGATGATTGAAGAAGTCTTACATTGGCAGTTTATCCTCAAACTTCTTCTTTGGTGGCCTTCCCCTTCGTCTTTTCCCAAGCAGTTTGTTATGAGTCTCACTGGGAAAATGGGACATTAAGATGCAACAGTTTCACAATTTTGTGCTCTCATTTATATTTCTCATATTTCCCTGATTCTTTCAACCCATATACCTGTATTGGAGAGACACCGTTTTGATTGGCTCTTCCTTATATAACCGTGTGCCATAAAAGTACCAGTAGAGGGCCCCAGTCCCATCTTGGCCAAGAGGCTCAACACGTAAACTGTCTGCATCTACACCCTGCAAACCCAAGACTCTATTAGGCCAAAACCATATCTGATCAATTCTGGTATGTTGCGTGTAAAACATGCTTGTGAGACCCTCAATCAAACCTGTACTGATTTCAAAATGTGTTAATTTTTCTTATGAAGCTAAATTTGCTAGGAAATAGGTTAACAAGATTGCTACCTTGAGCCGGTCAAAGACATCAGCAGCATCAAGACGATAGTCACAGAGTCTATGCAGGAGCTCCACCTGGGTACGAGGGGGTAGCTCCTCAAACGGGTGATCCTTCAGGGGGTTGGGCTTGCCTTCCTCCAGCTCCCAACGGTAACTGATAATGTCGTTCAGGTAAGTGGTAAAAGACTGAATCCTGAAAGAAGACAAGTATTTTTAAACACACTGTGCCTTGTATACACAAATCTGGCTCAAAGAAGACTGTTAAAGCTGCTCAGGAACACCCTTGTTTTAATTTATAATAATATGCTAATAAATTATTCATGATTTGCACTGTGTCTTTTAAACAAATATTAGTTCTGAGTGGGGTCATTTTGGTCAACCTAGTTCCTGCAAAAAGACAGTGAAACCAAAGGACAGGGCAAGGGTGAGCCTTGGGACAACAAAAGAGAAGATAGAGAGCAAAAAAAACATTGACTCAGGATGAGGAGGAAGGTAACGTACGTGATGTCTCTGCGCTGATAACATCCTTGCAGCAGGGAGCAGAGGAGGTCCGAGAGGAAGCCTTGGTCTTGATTCAGAAGCGCTTGCTCAAGTTCCTAGCAAACAGTGAACAGCAGGGGGACGAGGTTAAGCAGTGTTGAATTTAACTAGCGGCTGCTTTTATGAACTACATATGAAGGAAAAAACATCAGTTTTTTTGGTCTATTGTAATGGTTTTATCTATCATGCACTTATCTCCTTCAATTTCATTTAAAGGAAAACCAGCAGGGCAAGTATGTAAATAGATAATGCTTCATCACTTTCTTTGATGCACCAGTGAGTGAGCTGAAAGGACGCGTCATAACATTTTCTGAGCCGAGATGAACGCTTGGACCGAATACCCACAGATCAATTCTCCACCCACTTTCTAGACATCAAAGAGCTAACGAAGACATGAAAACAGACAAGAACATCAGACCAGCGCTCTTCCTCCGTGTCCGGTCAGCAGGATTAGCCCTCTGGCTGTGATCACAAGGAAAGGGGTGGAAGAACTCAGTTCCTGAGGGAATCAGTCTCTCGCAGGAACGGTGGAATTTCAGGGCTCGTTTCACAACCACACTGCTAGGAATTTAAGTGTACTTCACACGGACAAAAGGTGGTGAGAGAGGCAAGTGTGGCCTCTTCCTGTAGTGCACTTCACATGTAGGGCAGGGATACGGATCGTGAGTGAAGTGTAACTAAGGAAACTTGTGCAGGGATCCGTTTCGCTGAATTTAAAAACAGCTCCAAAAAAATACTTATAAACACACCATCTGCATGTGATGTTATATACAGTATAAATTATATAAATACTTTAAACATCACAGCATTGGTCATTGGAGATGATGGAGAAGATTCTGCAGGGATTACAAAAACAGTTTGGATCAGTGACTTGAAAAACGTGTCAATGTGGATTATTCACAGTCGTGTGCAGAGATTAAGCGACAACGAGAGCTTTTGTGTGTCTGTGAATGAACTTGGACATCTACACTGAATGCAATTGAGATTTAATCGTGAAGCGGTCAATGACTTGCGCCCGAAACAGACTGAATGCAAAACCTTTAATCCCTAATCGCTGCGTTACATAAGATGCCCAAAGGTTTGCAATGAAAGTAAACGCAATAAACAATCCTTATTGCTAATGACAAAATGCCTTTTGACCAAGCATCAATTTTACTTACTGATCTTTACACGAGGCTTAAACCCTATGTGCAAAAACAAAGCGCAAGAGTTTGATGACTTGTCTTTGCAAGTTCTCAGTCATTTTAACTTAATTTATTTTAACATATGAATAAAAACTTGTGGTAAACAGGGACGCTTGAGTTATAAAACTGTTCATGGGTTACATACATATTGGATCGATGACACAGTTCATTATTTGTGGTGAATTAAAGCCACTGTTGTGAAGAGGGCAGGTCAACAACACAAAACAAGGCAGACAGGAGAACAATAACCAACCCAAAGCCAGTCTGTGATCCAACAATAAACACGGGCATCGTTTTCACAACAAAAGGAAAGACAGGAAACTGAGTTAATGAAGCCAAAGCCTGACAACAAACAACAGCAACAAACCAACGTCAAGCATTTAACTCATCTATATAAACTGAGAAGTTACGACGTTTCCTGAATTGCAAAGATCCGGCCATCACAAAACACACAAGACAAAGTTGCCAGAAGATGTTGTTGATACATCCATCACGTAACTCAAAGCTCAAACAAACCAGGACAAACACAAACGATGCCAACCACTAAACAAACACGACGAGGAGTTTGATCCAAAACCCACGTGTCTCCAAGTTCAACATTTTGGTTAGACCTCTGGTCAGGCGGTTCGGTCCCGTTATTACACCAACCAAAAGTTAAACAACTCGTTTAATTGCAATAACAACAACTAGTGGCACAGACTGAAGTCCTATTAACTCATTGTGCAAACGACTAGATATCTGGAGAACATGGAGTTGAGCAGATGTTCCTTGTTGGAAGTTCTTGATGGAAATACAAAGGAAAATAAAGCATTGCATGATATAAATTACCTCGATCTCAAAGTCTGGTAAATGAAACGCCGTCCTGAACAGGGAGCAGAACTGGGCTATGTTCGGCAGCTCCCACCAGGACCGAACCTCCTCCAGTGAAGTTACACACGCCCGGGACATCTCTGGTGGTCCAACGAGGGTCTCACATCAAAACGCCTGGCGTGCTCCTCAAAAACACGGGAGAGCTTTAACCAAACAGCAAAACTTGCGTCGAGGCCATTGCGACCCATTGAGTCTCAATGCGTTTCAACCCGCAGGAGAACAGATGGGCTGGATCGTACCATGTGGACCTGGAGAGGGTCCGAAACAACACAACATATCCGAAACAGATCAAACTGTCCCTGATAAAAACCCCATAGATCAGTGTTGTTGACTTGATGCGGTGATTTTAGTCACTTGTTGACTTTTAAGGCGCAATAAGAGCAAATAAACCAGGTGCCTTTTGCTCTTCTCTGCTTTGAAAGGTTTTGCATATTTAAATACTTGATCTGCAGTCATTTTATCATGCAAATACTTTTTGGTACAGGTTGCAAGTTTATTTCCACAAATGGGACTAACTTTTATAAACTTTTATTACTAACTTTTATCTAAAATTTCATTTTTACTCTGAAAAGTGGGACATAAAATTGCAACACAAGCTCAAAGAAACAAACGAAACATACAGAAACATTATAATTTATATAATATGTATATGGCATTTCAAACTGCTTGAATATATAATGTCACCTCATGTAAAAGTCTTAATAAAATAATTTGATAGATTTACATGCATTGTGAAGAAAACCATAATGATTGTGACGTTGAGATGAAATGCATTTTTAATCTGCATCGCCATCTTGTGACCTGATCAAAAATGACACATTTCACTGTAAAAGGTTGAAGGAGAAACAAATCTCAGCAGAAACTTTTGTGGTACAAACATTAAGTTTATTTGTAGTTTTCTGTCGTGTCATCTTTTCATTACAATGGAAACACAATTGAAAACATTTATTTGACTGAAGAATTTATCTATTACAAAAGCTGTTCGGTGCTGCAGGTAACTTATTCCCTTACAGAAAACGTGTTAGAAGTGATTTACAGAGAAGAAAACTACTATAAAATCTATGTTGTACTAAAGAAAATGCACTTTTAAATTCTCTCAGTCTTAGAATAAAGTTTCATTTTTCCTCAGCTTGCTACAGAGTTCAGATGTCAAAGGCATCATGGTGCTAAAATCCAACAATGTCTTTTGGAGTCAACATTTAAATCTTCTGAGCTGATGAAAAACTTACAAAAGGCACTTTTAACATCTGTAGCATCTCTGTGGTGAAACAGAAGAGAACTGATTTGGCGTACAAGGGAAAAACATGATCGTGTCTTTATGTGGGACAAAATCCAAACGTGAGAATAAGAGTCTGAGATGAGCGACACTAAAGGCACGACACACTTTATGCTTTGGTGATTTTGCTACAAAAAGACACAAACGACAACTTTTGTCGTTCATGAACATAAACAAAAAGCTGCTGTGGGTTCGTGTTTAATGGCCTGATTTATATGCCACTTGTCCTCCATGAATTTATTTAAGTATTTGCTGTTTAAACTTGTATTAAGTTTGTTCAGTGTTGTGTTTTAGTGTCTTGTAGGTCGTGTGTGTGTTGTGTAAGGCAGGCGGTTCTATATAAATGATACAGCATCTATTTAACGTCATAAACGTTTAATTCTCTACGGGCTGAACTGTTTTAAAACTACTGCTAACTGTGACAATAACAAACATCTCTGTATCAACACAAAACCATGTTGTGTAATACGTTAATAATATAAACATTCAAAGAACGTAACAATAACATTTTAAACACATCAAAACACAAAAACAGTAATAAATGTAGTTATTTCAGACCAAACCCAAAATGTGACAAACTCATTGTGGGCGGGACCGACACAGGCACAGCCAATCAAAACGAGGCTACAGGCGTGTCTTAGTCTCTTGAGGTCATCAGTGAATATAAGGTCTCTGCTGTTTTATATCTGACCAGCAGGGAGCAGGACGACCCCCAGCTTCAGTCTTTGACGAGTCTGTATATGTGATGTTGAGCTCCGTGTTCGCTGTTGGAGACCTCAAACACACAAGCCATGCAGAGCAGAGTCTCCTGTGTGTCTTTGTTCCTCACGACCTGCGACACAAACGCTGACGTTACGTGTGGGTCAGAATTCACCTGTGTGTGTCTGTCCCCACCTGTGTGTGTCTGTCCCCACCTGTGTGTGTCTGTCCCCACCTGTGCGTGTGTCTGTCCCCACCTGTGCGTGTGTCTGTCCCCACCTGTGCGTGTGTCTGTCCCCACCTGTGCGTGTGTCTGTCCCCA
>JBAJNP010001225.1:0-39072 GCA_036877545.1 Yasuhikotakia modesta
CCTGAAGGGAACGAGACGCTGCGTCTCCTGCCATACCTCAGTTCCGCCTGCCTGCGTTCGCTTCATTCAGTTCCTAAGCTAACCCGAGCGGCGTTTGGCATGTCACCCCGCCTGTGACGACACGCCCCCCAATTTGTGATTAGACATCTGTATCAGAGTGCATAAAAGCTGATGGCGTTCCCATAGTGTTTTGACGCAGCGTCTCATTCCCTTCAGGGAACCAGGGTTACATACATAACCTGAGATGTTTTTCACCAGTTTAAAAATGCACCATTGCTACATAAATGACTTGTTCTAAATGCTAGGATTTCTGGTGTCAGAAACCCAAAAATATTAGGGGTGCACTTAAACGTCTAAAGTTATATCATAATAATGTGCTGTTCATTTCACACACGTCTAACTGTATACAGAGCAAACACGCTGCAGACAAGTCACAGGCAACAATATAAGCCCTTCAAAACATAATTTCTATATTTTTAAATTAAACAATAAAGTAACATGAACAAATATATTTGTAGTCAGGGCTATCATTTTAATTTATGGGGGCCAGGACAATTGCCGCCCTTGTACACCCAGCAGTGTAATAATGCCTTTAGTGGGGCCCATTCATCACACTGTCAGGAAAAAATATGTGCATACAAATGCTTTAGCCATGAAATGTTAGTCTGCAGGCGCCTAAGGTTAACATGCACAACAGCAAAAAAGGCCAGTTTCATTTGTAAGAAGTGAAAAAGGTTTAAAATGGTCACAACAATACTAAATTAAATAAATTCTATATATGATAAATAAATTAGATAAATTCGAATAATGAAATAATTATGAAACAATTGATAAAGCATAAACCTTGACATTGTAAAATTTGTAACATTGTAAAACAATGTGATAATACTCCTAAAAAAACGAGTGGTTTAGAAACTACAGAGGTCTGTTTTTGTGTGAAGTCAATCTTTGATTTTGATAAGATAAAATCTTTTAACAAAACTCTTTTTATGCACTCATACACTCCTCACTGACATGCTTATAGGCCATGAACTGCCTCATTCTTGCTTATCAGTGGTAGAGAGCGTGACTAGTGTGGTAGTCACTGACCTCATGGATCAAATTTTAGGGTCTGTTAACTGATGAACAAAGATACACGATCAGTCGTGTATATATAACATTAATGTACCAACATTTCGACTAGAACCTACCAAAAAAAATATTATATCAAAAAATGTGTTGAATTGCTTTAAGCAGCATTTTTTAGATAAAAGGTTAATATTTTTCATTACATTTTTCATTACATCAAATTACAAGAAAGTTGACAGGTTTAAGACAGGTTTAAATTATAATCAAATTGTATTATTAAACTCATTCTCAAACAGGGTTTAGCTATAAAATGATATAGCAATATGTGATGCTGTGATTGCAACGTTTGCCCAGTAGGACAAATGACACGTCAACTGACCCGAACCTCTCTCACGCCCAGGCCATCAGGCCATCCATATTGTTGAGCCCTGAACAAGCAGAGGCCAACAGTCTGATATTATCCAGTCATTTACCCCATCCACACGCCTCTATGTTGACAGACAAACTGTGCCTCTGCTAGCCTCATCCATCTTCATTGAGTCTAAAAGAATGATGCTAAGTATGTCTGACAGTGTAGAACAGAAGAAGCTCTGGTTTGTTCCAGTGTTATCTCAGACTGCCTGGGCTTCCTTGTTGAGAGGCAGCTCTGTTTCTCTGGCTCTGAGTAGACTGTGTGTGTGCGCTTTTGTTCACAGGGACTTCCGTAACCCGGCAGACTTTCGGTCTCCAGACGTCATCAGAATCTATCCATTTGTCCATATTTTGACTTTGAAAGTACTGTCAAATCACGTTACAGTTACCACACTGTGTGTGTTTGCATCTCCTTGGTAACCACACTAGTTTGGATGATGCTTTTAAAATGTTCTCACATGTTCAAGCCAAACGAAATAAAGTTTGAGGCAAAAAAATTATTTCTTTGCCAGCTGCGTTGGCAATGCTCAAGCAAATGGCTCTTTTGTGTGTATTAAAAGATGCCCTTGTTGTTTTGGGACAAACTAGTGAATCAAGTTTCTCTCCAGGGGTTGTCCCCCAGAAGGCCACTGCAGCGCCACACTGCATTCCACCAAGTTAAAACCAAGCTAGGGGCCAAGGGTGTAAAACTCACTCCTTTCACGTACACGCAATACATCCCTAAGGCTAAAGACATAAACCTTTGCCTTCCATGGAAAGAAACACCTGTTTGCCCTTCTGAGTTGGCCCATAGAACAATGAAAAGAAAAAAACAGGAGTATCACTGAATAAAGTTGTTGTAAATGATATTAATATTTTGCTGACTTAAACCAAAATTAAACCATTGAATTAGACCATGCCCTGTTATTTATCCCTGCTGTCCAATGACAGCCAGCTGATGGTTATAAAACTAAGTATGAAAAATATGTTGCTAATATTAAAAATATGTTATGTTAATATGTCAGTGTGTTGGCTAGAATACTATCATGGTGTGATGCATTTCAGAATGTGTGGGGGAATTACTTCAAAATGAGCCAAAAATGAAAACCACTGTGCAATCAATAACAACATTTCTTTCACATAGTAATGTGATGCCTTTAGAAGAGTGAGAGACACTTATCCCTTTCATTATAGGCATATTGATTACATCTTTTAGCTGTAGCAGGGTTGCTTGTTATAGCAAGTGATGTCATGCTGGTGTTAAAACTCAAATTAGATGTGCTTCTTAGGCCAAAGACTGTGGAATCTGCTGTGACAAGCTGTGGACAGCTGTGTGAACCCTCTTAATCATTCTGCACTTATCTTCATTAAAACCAGACACATTGCTTACATTTTCTTTAAGTTGCAAATACATGTGCAATAAGACCACAAGAGTATAATGTGTTAGTATTGACATGATTAATGCTTTTCATCTTGCAACAGTGATGGCCTCACACAGTTAGGCTAAATTAAGTGAGCTTTGCTTTTCAATATAATGCTTTTTCCTGGGGCAGGATCATAACACAAAGGCAATTATTTGGCAATACAGAAGGCAAACGATACAATACACAAAGCAAACATTCCACAAGAGTCTAGTGGCAGGGCTGTATTTCTATTGGGCTCTCCATTTATACTACCATGTTTTCGTTGTGATCTCAGTCGACAGGAAATCTTAAACTCCAGAGACTTGCATGACTACTTGTGGAAGTTTAAGTTCAGTTCTTAAACTTTAACTTGACGATTCTAAGAAAAATTGTGTAAATACACTCACTGACAGAGTTTGAAAACTGACCTGTTTAAAACCTCTGCATTATTTTATTTCACTTAGACCTAATGGCTAGAAAATCCTCTTACACTTGCATTACAGTACAATTCCAACTGCATACTTGGAGCAAAACGGCTTAGGTTTCAACTGTTTATGAGCAGTGCTTGTGTGTATATCAGCAGGCAGAAGGTGGTCTGATTCCTTAAGGAGTGAAGAGTGCTGTGTGTGTGTGTGTGTGTATGTTTGTGCTTGTGTCAGTGCTTGGGAGGTTGTGATTAAGGTGTTCTATGGGAGGAAGACCACCGGGATGCTGTGTGTGTATGTGTGAGCGCATTTTGGTGTTTTTCAAAATACAAAAAATGGACAGATAAAATGATAAACCTCATTCTCATTATTATTATCAAGTTACAGCATTTATGAAGTTCATTGATAAGTATCTAACAGTCTGATAGAAGGGAAAAAGGTTAAATCAGAGCAAACAATTGAAACATGCCTGAATGCAATTATAAAAGTGGCAGAAAATTATTAAATTATTATTCTGTTATTTTTCTTGAATGTAACAAGGCTGTTTGGGGATGCCAAACTTTTGATGTAATTTTGTTTATCTTATCTGTAACTTTTGGTTGTTTTGCTTTTTCAAACCTAACATCCATTAATATCAAGTATCTTTTTTTCTATTAAACACTTTTTCTATTCTTTATTTTCTGTTAAACACACTCATTTACAATTTACTGTTGGTTTGGAACACTATAATCTTTAGAACATTGTAAAGTTTATATAAACGCAAAAAGATGTGTTTTGATAACTTTTGACAAACAGAAGCTGTGATATGTTTAGAGTTGTCTTTTGAACATGTTATAACAACACTGGCATGTTTACAATTTTATGTTGCTTTTGTATAAGTGCCTTTTGTACAGAAACATACTCAGTATGACCCCATGTGCTCTTGGGTCTGAATTATAGTGTGCCTAATAACAATCTGCTGTTATATTGTTTGTTTGGAGCCCACTGCGCATAGCAACCGTGATGCTACAGTGAGATAAAGAATGGTCATTGGAATAGGCATTGGCAGGTTCCTGCAGTGTTTTGTCTGATTCTTATGTTTAGACAAGGACACCAACACAACATCGCAATAACTCTGCAACAAACAGGCCAAAGGCAACATTGGGAAAGATAGTCTTACTTACTGTCATATGTTAAGTTGATAATTGAAGTTCTGACAACATGCCAAGAGCTCACAGTAAGTGAGCATTTTGTGGTTGTTACCTTAAAGAGTTTTTTTGTACATTTTTCTACAAAATTAAATGTAACAAAATGTATTGTCTACTTATATTTTGGCCAATAGCATTACAAAAACTCTCCAAGGTGCTTGTTTCAAATTCACACCCTACAAAATCCCATACAGTATCGTCAACTCACACGGCTGACCTCAATTACAGACAATATGACTATTTGCTGGTATTTTGCAATAATGCGGTCATTAGTGTCTGGTTTCTGCTAGCAATATTGTTGCTTATAACTCTGGAGTCCCACTGATGTCTCCAGACAAATTCATCACTTATTGCTTAAAGATCACCGCTCAGTAATCCATCAGACATTTGCTTCTTGTCCACCCTGAGAACGGTTCAGGCTGAGGTTACAAATATCAGGCTAGATTTACGTGCAGCGGGGTTGCAGTTTTCTACCATGGGTTGTAATGTTGTGTGACAGTCCTGTCATGTTTGCAGGACTGTTTAATCTATGACTCTTGGGGGATCAAGATCATAACATCTTGATATGCAAAAGCAACACTTTATAGTATCATACTAAATTCCTTATTAATTTGATATACTGTGAAATATTAAATTTATAATAAATACAAAAATCAATATTACTTTAACATTATATCTGTATGATGTTAAATAAGACCCTGACAGTTAAGAAGTCAAAGAGAGTTTTTATATAGATTAGCTACAGCTTCAAATCTTAATGTGGTAAATTCAAATAAGGATTATGAAACACTTTGCTACATTAATGCTGAGCATGCATTTTCTTTCAGTGGACTTATGCAGTTGGCTTATACAGCCACATCTGATCACAATTAAAACCAGCTTTAGCAATGGATGTTTTTAAATCTCACAATGACATAACACTTCCTGACATGTCTCCTTTCAGTAGACAAATATCCTTTGACAACATAACCAAATTAACCAAATTTGACAAAATAATCATTGCATGACATCAATATCCAACAACAAATGCATTAAGACTGTAGTCTACTTAAGAAGGACTAAACTGTTCCAGTAATTAAATAACACAGATATTTAGACCTGAAATTTAACATAAATGTATCTGTATGTGTTTTAATTAAATATAAATGTAAATACATAATCATTTATGAGATCTCATGAAAAGGTCACATGGTAAATTAGACATGAAGCCCAGGAGCCAATTAATATTATTAGAATCTGATTTAGAGTGAGAATCATTCTGTGATTAAATAATGAAATCTTTTGCAGACACAGTTTTGCTTTATACACATGGTTATGTTTAAAACTGGAGACCAGAGAATGGATTAGATGGGCTGTGGGTTGTACAGATAAGACACACACACACACACACACACACACACACACACATACACAAACACACAATAGCCCTATGCAATAATTTGTTATTATTCCACGAAAAAAACAGATATTTAAAAGCTAATTGCTATTTAACAGTGTTGTTGTCATTTTTCGTCCAGCTCAATCCATTATATGTAACTTCATAGTGACTATTAAAACTTTAAACAATGTTTTCATAAAATTTCCAAACCCAAAGCTATTTAGATGATTCATTGATTTATAATCCTGTCATGGGAGTAACAACAATGGTATTTTTATAGTTGATTGTGGATTGCAGAACAGCGTGATATACTTTCTGTGTCTTTTTTTTATTAAATGTAGAAGGTTTTTCAAGAATAAATTACTGTTCTGCCACAAAATTGCTGCACCAAAAGCATGAGAAAACAAACATAAGTGAAGTAATACATTCATTTTAATGCATATATTTAATATTGCTCTTAGTCTTTGCTTTCAGTAACAGGAAAATCACATTTTAATGGGGGAGTCTCATATGAAGAACCTAACTGTTGCTGTAATCTAAAACAGAACATTCTTCTGCTAGAAGGCTTAAAATATTCCTGCAATTTCCTTACCATGTGCCGCTGTGTTGAGACTGAGAAAGAGAGAAGGAGGGAGAGATGCAATTGTGTGGGCCTGAAATGAAGTTGATATTAATTAATCAAAGCAGTAAAATTAAAACTAAGGGCTCGACTCCACAGCTGCCCAGACAAAAGCTGACCAATTCTTGGAAGAGCACAAGAAATGAGTCTTGCACCTCACAGGTGGGAGTAGAAGAAAACATTCTGGCAAAGAATTGGGGGGTGGAGCTTTAACAGCCCCACATCTGTGCATAGAGACAAAACCATTCTGTCGTTCACTTGTTGTAAGTGACCAGCGGTTAGGCCCACAATGTTAGCTTTTAAAATACACAACTTTTATTCCAACAAAGCAGCTTCATAACACAACAGAGGCCACTGACAAAATGTGTCACAGCAGATAAACTAAAGGTTTCTCAATACCTGTCTGTTTGGTTCTTTATGTTTCTATAACCAGACAGGTCAGACCAGGGTCTTTGCAGCACAGAGCTGGAAAAGGAGGCGGAGGTATATAAGAGGCAGATAATCAGGCTGATTATGGTCTTCTTTGCCTCTTTTGACACTTGCCCTTTAGTGACACAAGACTCTGACTGAAGATTCAGCTTGTATGGTCACCAAGCACGGTTTTTGAAACACTGTTACAGAACCTACTACTTTTTTATGCTTACAGGAAGCAAACAATATATTCTATATAACTTAATGCTGCCCTTAATTTTTGTAATAATAATAAATTTAGCTTGCTCTGAGTACTAAGAAAGATTAGTACAAACATATGAGTGTATATGAGCAGAAGCACAGCCTAATTATTTTTTAAAAGGTTAAACAAACTACTCATATATATTTTTTGTTCCTACACATCACCACATATCCATATATTTAATTTCTAAACTAATAAATATCAGGTCAGCAGACACATAACTTCAGCCTTGCTATTTAAATTCATTAATGCCCAGAAAGAATGTTTGTGGTTGCCACTCATTTTTTGTCAGGCTTTGTTGTGCCTCATGCAGTAAAATTCCTCCATGCTGCACACCATGTTTGTTGGATTAAGGTCATGTCTGTGAGGGGTTATGTCTTTATTGGCCAGCCCATATGCACACATGGCATTTTCCCCCTCTTTGCAATGGTTTGATGGCCCTTAGGCCTGTATATAGTATGGAAAAGGCAGTGGAGCCATGTGTTGGAACAGCTGGTCTGTGTGTGTGTGCATGTGTGTGTTTCAGAACTGGTTGACATAGTCATGGGTTCAAAAAGGATTTAACAACATATCTACCCTTATATATGCTGTCAGTCAGAAGAAGACAGAATGAAAGCTAATGACAACACTATGGAAGTTTTTACCTAACATTCTTCTGACTTAATATTAATGTGACTTATTACATCTACAATATTTTTGTACAGTAATAATCAGTTGAAAGATTCAGTATTGGCTTTTATTATCAGAATATGGTAAAACATAAATTTGTCCAGATTTAAATAACATACATTTAAAATATATGCCACTCATAACAGTGTAACAGACGCATTTTAAATCTTATTTCTCAGTGATTATGGACAA
Organism: Yasuhikotakia modesta; assembly: GCA_036877545.1. Taxonomy (NCBI): domain Eukaryota; kingdom Metazoa; phylum Chordata; class Actinopteri; order Cypriniformes; family Botiidae; genus Yasuhikotakia; species Yasuhikotakia modesta. Next base: position 8,005 of record JBAJNP010001225.1, read on the forward strand.
CTCAATGGGGCAGCTGTCTATATCTCTATCAACATTAACAACAGTTGTTGGTGTGTTTAGAGCTCCAATGAAACCATGAACAGCTGTGCTGGAGTCAAACATCCTAAAGGAATGATAATATAATTTCTATCCTAATTTGGAACCAATCCTATAAGAATCCGGTAAGAATCAATTAAAATATTATAGGATTTACTGAAATGCCCATTGTTAAGCATTGTGTTTCCATATCAGGTTTTTCAGTATGATTTAACACATTCCTAAAAAATTCTTTTTGAAACACTTTAAAATTGTTTAATTTTTTTTAACAACCCTCTTAGGAGTTTGTGTTCTTGCTGATGCTGTAAAAATGTTATAATTAAACCTACATTTTGGTTTTGTGGAATTGAATCTAGTGTATGTTTATAGATTGGTGCACATTATCAGCATAATTACTTATAATAAATAACTGCATTGTTTGTTTATAAGTTTATGTTTTGGCTATATACAAACTTCTGTATTTTGCTATTTAAATTTTAGTTCTGGTATAATTACAAAAGTTAGAGGAAGAGAATATGTGAGTTTTGTCTAATTACAACATGAGTGAGTTTTTGTTTAGGGTCATTTATCAGGGTCAAGAATTTAGCAACAGCACCCCATGGATTATTGTAAGGAATCTGTTTCTCATTAGGTTCCCAAAAAGTGTGAAAAAAGCATTTTTAAATTTAGGCTACAAAAGTTGGCAGCACATTTTAAACTATAAAATAATCATTAAATATTTGCCCATGTTCTAATGATTGCATGATGATAACTCGAAACATCTGGCCAAATTAACACTAGGTGGCAAAAAACATTGAACAAGCAAACATATATGCAGCATATAAACAATTTATACAATTAACATTTTAAGCTTTAATGCATTAATAGTTCTAAAAGGATTATTAATATTCATAGAAATGGATTTTTGCTGTATCCTTTAAAACACAAATAATTATAATCATTACTATAATAATTATCATAATGTTTCACTAAACTTAAACATAGTCAAAGTAATAACGTTCTAAAATTAAAATCAATGGTAAAGGACATAATCTGTGGTATGAATTCATTGTTATTGCATCATGGAGGCATGTATCCCTATTTAAAGCCTTATGTCATTAATTTTTAATGAATTTCTATTTAAAGTAATGGCATGCAGTGGACTTTCTTGTTTGAGCATCTGGCTTATTTAAATCGATCCTGCCAAAATAAATAGTTGTTTATAAAATGTTTTCCTCCCTCTGTTTAGGTCTCCTTTAAAATTATTAATAAATTGGATTAACGCAAAGAAAATAAGACAGAAAGGGCTCCAAAGATGTGATTATTTTGTGGCAATGTTTAAATCAAGAAAAAAATATAGGTTAGGTTTTATGTTAGCATTAGCTACAGAGTGAAGCCACTATTGTCTTTACATCCAATCATTGTGTTCTCAAAACTTGACTGACAAGAAGGGTATAGAGTTCCCTACATCCATCACCTGGAACTGGAGCAAAAACATCGATGTGAGATTTGGCCATCCATAACTGACACTGAGTTCATTGTTTTGGGTCAGAGGCTTGGTGCACAGTGGCCTGAAGGTACATTCCAAACTCTGGAGTACTGTTTGAAACACAACCCCCCTTTGTGTTAGGTGGACCCGCTGATCCACCATCCAAGCATCGGAAAATGCAGCCTTTTCAAGTGTGAACTTGCACGTTATCATTTTACACATAAGTAGTCCACCCTTTTTCAAAGCTCACAGTTACATTTTATATCTGACGCAAGAGGTGATTTTGTAGACGTTAGGCAATGGATCCTTTTCTATTGTAATCGCTCAGACAAGGCAGCTGAGCCAAAGGCTATCATTTTCAAACACATATTCTTCTCCTGGATCAGGCTGAAATGGCATGAGTCCAATCCATTTTCCATTTGCTGACTGTGAAACATAATATTTTATTTTACAATATATTTTCTAAAGAACAATATCATACATTTTTTTTCATTTGGCACAGTAAGAGCTATATATTTTAGCCAGCCATGATTATGAAAATTGCAAACTTGAAATGAATCTTTAAAAAAAAGAAAAACAGAAACATGATGAAATCTTCCATAAACTGGATTATTTGTATTAGATACTCTGCATAATTTCCAGTAGATTTAATAACATTCAGTGATTATGTCTGTGTATTCCATGCACAACCATAAAACCGAGCGTTTTGGTGCCTTTCAAAAATGGACGTCGTATATCATTGACAATGTTGGAAGAATATTATTACATTTGGGCTCTTCATTGTCTTCTAGCTCACTTTCAGCGCTGAGGTAATCCAAACCTTTTGGAGAGACTATTCCTGACCCATCGCGCCCCACCCCCATTTCCCCGCCCCCTTTTGACGACAGGATTCGCTACAACAAACGCTCTGACCAATAGGAATCCCTGAAACTTCAACAGAAGTAGAATGGATAAAGCAAAACTAGCGGGTCAGAAAGGGGCCAGTGTGTGAGTTTGAACGCGGTTCGTTTTGCTTCTGTGGTTATTTGTTTGTGTTTCGTACTTAATGACTAACGAGAATTAGACACCAGTGATTTTATCATATCAGTGAACGGGTCGGTGAAATTGCGAAAACCTTATGATAGAAGCCAGCGATCATACTTGGATGCGGTAGGAGAGGCAAACGGACGAGCACCCTTGATCTGTCCACGATAAAAACAGACGTGGAAAGTGGAATTACCGCACTGTCAAACAATCTGAAACCGAGAAGACAGAGTGAAGGAACCGAGTGAAGGAATCTTGGCTGCTTTTAAAAACATGGATTACGGGACCGTCTAATAGATTTTCCGTAACTGTGGAAACATACAACCAGTCAGACCCGCACCACAACTTTTTTGCAAAGAAACCTTTTTTCCTTCTTTTGGTTGAACCTTACGATCTTGAACATAAAGTCATGGTGTGATCTGAGGGATTTTCCCTCACGCAATGCAATGGAAATATGAAATGTGAATGTTTAAAACTGACCTGACACGAGCCAGACGTTTATAGCCTTCGACATGGCAAATAGTGCAGTTTTGGTTTGGGGCGCTCGTACATTGATATGGCCTTTCGCTTGCGCGCTTGTGTGTTTCAGTTATTTTTCCATCGCCGCTTCCAACCACGGCCGTCGATTGATCTGTTGGCAAGCGATCGCAAAGTGCCACTCTGAGCCTGAATGTCATTACGCTTACGACCAGTATTTGCACGCATGTGACTCCATCCTGACGGGCCATCGGAAGAAATGTCCCAGTCACTGCATCTCTTCGCTGGTTCAGTTAAACCTTACCAAAAACGGTCCGGCGTTGGAGGACTGTAGCTGCGCTTCGGACCCTCGCTGCCGGGAGACAAAACGAGCTATTGAGCCGTGCCTGCCCAAAACCAGCAGCATGGGCTGCACCGAAGCCCGGCGCCAGTGCGAGAGAGACGGTCAATGCCGAAACGCCATGGGCGATTATTTACTTCACTGCGGTAAGCTGTTTAGCGGCTCCAGCTGCTCGAACCCCTGCCGCAATGTCATCGCGTACATGCGAAAACTACCCAAAGCTCAGCTCTTGGATACTTGCGTCTGTGATGGATCAGAGAGGACTATTTGTGAGTTTATCAAAACTAGTATGAGAACTCTTTGCTTTGACTCTCCGTCTGTGGATGAAGAAGGCTCCAGCGGGTTGGACGACGATGAACGCGATGATGAGGATTACCCAGAGGAGCCAGGGTCCATGGGCAACACAGGTTCAGCTTTTGTGGCATGTTCTGTTTTAACTGTGGTGGCATCCATTTTGGCCCTGGTGCCGCTTCTTTGATCAGTTTAAAATCAATGAACAACTACAGCTGTTCGGGAATAGTGAGTTTTGTATTTTTTCCAGATATTCCTACTGTTTAACGACTTTCGCCTCCAAAGAGTTCAAGTTTAGCTTTGCATGACAAGCAGGTGTAGTTCTGTCACATTGTAAATTGCATTGATGCACTATGCAAATTCGACCCAGGTGAACCAGCCATTCCTGGCCTAATCTAAGTTTTGTTATTGTGGTAAACTTTGATTTTCAAGATATTTAAGTGCTAGGATATTAAGTCATTTTATCGTCTCAAGGATATAATGTCAATCTGTCTTAAACTTCTTGCACTGTTTCAAACGGCATTTTGTAGAAGGCCCCACAACTTAGGCTATTAGACTGTTTAGAAATATTTCCTAAAATATATAGAAAAGGTTTATTTTGTTACATTTTAAAGATTAAATGTTTCAATAAAAGGCTATTAAGCTGTGCACTGCCTATATAAAACTAGATTTATAAATATGTATTTTTATAAAGCTGCAACGACTTTGCTTAAGAAACCTTTGTAAAAAGTGTTAAAATGCTAAAATGAGTAGATCTTTTATATTAGCTAGTATGCAAGCGTTCTATAGATTTGCTACATCTTAAAAATACCAGAGATTCATGAGAGAGAAACTTTATTTTTATCAAAAACAAACCTTCAAAACAAAGGTGATGATTCCAGCTTTAAAGGGATGTTTAATGCTTGTTGTAATTATTTTTCTTTTAAAGTAATGTACAGTGTACAGATTTTCAGAGACTATTTTAATTGTGTTATCTAAGATGAACTATTTACTGTGTAGAAATGTCTAAATCCACTGTATGACTTCCTCAGTGATGTTCTTTAATAGAAGGCATAAAAACAACAGTACAAAGAATCAGAGTATGTGTAATTTGTTTATTTTGCTGTGTTTCATGATGTCATTAAAACAAACACTGTATTGACATTTCTAATGCTAATATGCTAGCTAGCAAAGCTTTTCAGGAACAGATTAGGTATCACACACATAAGCAGCTTGAAGTGCTGACACACGACTTAACAAACAGAAGTGTTTGCTGAAGGCATAAAGTCTGATATTTGGATATCTTTAGAATGTGAGTACAAAAGCAAGAGGCTTTTCTCTGAGGTATTTCTCGTGTTGCATCTGAGCCAAGGCAGACAGAAGTTTATTTATTTTTCAATCATTGTGTTTGTTTAAAGGCCCATGTTTGCACGCCACTACCATAAATAAGGACTTTAGTTTCTAAACAGTAGCAAGACAACATTTGCTGCAAATTGTTTTATCTGGTTCTTTCAATGGCTTGTTTGTTTAGATACTGGAAATCCATCAAAGATTCACTCTTAGAAGGATGTGGAATGAGGTGAAAAGGAAAATCACTTCTGTACTGTGACCGATGATCTATGCTGGTCAGCTAGAGTAACAGTTACACAATTATATAACAGTTTATTAATAAGGACTTAAAAAAATTTGGCATAGAGGGTTGCCTACCCTTTACCATCAAAGCAAAATATGATTTGGATGAAATTTTAGGGAATTGTTTGCTGTTACTGTCATTTGTGTTGGTAACTTTAAATGTAGTTGTTATAGGTCAACTTTTAACTAAATGCACAAACATCACGATTGTGACACATTACTGTAATTTACCCCACTGTTTACACTTACTGCCATATTTATTACCATTCTACACATGAACAAGCTAGTTTGTGCAAAATCAAAGTGTACAAATTTATAACTTATAGAATTTTATTAAACTTATAGAAATATGTATATATGAAGTGCAAATATGCAATATATACACATTACTGCCTCCACATCATTAATTCGGTTCTAAAAAACTCCATGCGGTTGAAACCACCACTCTTAAAAGATCCCACTCTGGTCACTGGAGTCTTCAAATGGGAACGATGGTTGCAAAATGTTTTATTAGAGTGGGGACAAGGGCCCTTCTGCCAGCTGAATGGAGGAGAAGTCGAGTGGCACTTTTGTCATGGTAATGTTAAGCACATAATAGTTCAGCAGCACAATGCCCAGGCACTTCATTCCTCTAGAGCTCGCTGACACCTCTTCAGAGCCAAACCACGGGGTAGCATGTGGGAAAGATCCGCTGGCCCCCGGTCCACATACTCTATGCAATCCCCACTGATGCCTATATACTTCTTCAAGCATTGGGGGGTAGGTGAGGACCCCACTTTTTTCCATAAAACTCCTTTGCACTCAGTTTCAGCCCATGCAAAGGAGCCCAGCATGTGCCGTACGAAATAATGGGAGTACATTTAGAATGGGCAAAAGGATGGAACAATTGAAACTGAGCATCTACACTACAAATGTCAGTGTGGTCTGTTCAATAAAATGATGGATTTTGCTGTAGCTCTCCTGCGGTGATATTGTGGTAAAAGTGGAAGAGAAAGATGGATGTGCTGTTCAGAAAAATGTGTCTCCAGCTGATGCTTTAAATCTTTAAATGATCAGTTGTGATTTGATGTGTGATTTGGGGTTTATGTGACAGCAAGTTTGACAGCTATCCAATAAAACAAGAGTTTCAGAACATGTCGCTGGTCCACTAACCCTTCGTCCCCACAGATACAAAGAAAGAACAGGGAAATAGATATTTTGTAAGCTACATGAACATTCTGTAAGCTACATGAACATAATTGTTCATTTTTAAAGGTGTTTTTTTGGGTATTCAAACCAATTCTCGTTTCTGTACTGCTTCTAAAATATGTCAAGAAACAATTTATTATTACATTTTTATGAATGTACCATGGTTAGTTGCCATATAGTACATTTTAATTGTTTTTTCTTTCAGTTTTTGTTTCGCCCTTTAGAAAAAATATATTCTGAAAAATTCACACCAGGGCTATTGAGTTTCATTTCAGCAAAATGTTTCAACTATTCCATAACACGTCTTAAAAGCCCATCTTAATACTTCAGTCATAGTTGTGCAGCATATGTTAGACTGAAGAATCACTGATGAGACATGTGGAAGGTTGGTATGGCTGAGCCTGAGCTTACAAGCATTGAAACAGAAAATTCCTTTGGTAGGATTTAGACTAATCCTTGAAAGTTAACACATGCTGTTTAATAGTGAGAATGCTGGATGTCTGTAGCTTTACTAATGAACAGCTGTTTTTATAAATGTTTAAATGTATAAGTTTAAGTACAAGTACATTTTACATACAAGTAGAAGTACATTTTAAAACACTGTTTATTAATTGTTTTGACAGAATAGATTGTTTATGTATTGTTATGTATGTATTAGATTATAACATCATAATCTAAAACATTAAATTTGTGCCTCGTTAAAAGAGTAAAAAGACCTCAATCCAGACTCTGGAGGTGTCTGCTTCTTTTGCCTGAGAGCAAACACTCAGGATAACCCCTCACACAGAGATCACGTACCTGAGAATTTGTGAAGGGCACCTCCCAAAACTGCACCCCTTACGTTTTTCTAACAAGGTAAGTCCCATTCTTGTAGCATTAAAGGAAATGGAACAAATTTTGTTTGTATTGATGTGGACATTAATGTCCTCCTAGTTAAAAGTGAACCATACATTTTTAGCTGAAAACCTACAGCCTGCAGCAAAATGTATTATTTTAATTAATGGTTTAATGTTCTTATTATAAAAGTAATGTTTTAAAAACAGATTGTTTACCTGTCATGGAATTTGCTAAAAGAGTAGACCCCTTCTCTACAGAAGCAAAAGAAATTCATGTGTGCTGTAACAGCAGAAACTCACTCACGTGGGAATAATGGCAGATGAAGGAAAAGTTTTGGCTGCTTGTTTTCACTCAGGAGGATAATGAGATGATGGTGGGAGAGGTGTTTTTTACTAGTGTAGAGCATAGCCCATTTTTTTACCAAGAGCCATAAAATCCATTTGACAGGCAGCAGAGGGGAGGGAAGCATATGCAAGCGTAGAAGCCCCCAAACTGGGTAAAGAGAAAGGAATGCTGGGTAATGGTTCCAGGGAATAAGAAACAGCAATGAGGCTGTAATGAATTACAGTCTTTGTATCTGAGATACTACATTTTAAAAGCTCAAAACTGACACTACTGTGAGAGGAACTTTTCCTGGATTCCTCTGCCATTGTGGCATTTGCATAAATCAAATTGAACAATTTTGTTTAGTCAGTATTTATACGTCATTGCATGAACTAACAGTTGATGCTCAAACGTGAAATAGAGAGTTTGAATATTACCAATAATTTTCCAGCTGGCTAGAACATCTCTTTAAAATCTCCATTATCTCTTCTAGATAGGAATAATGCATGGGGAACAAACTGGGACTTTTCTGGTTCTCTGGTTTTTCTTATAACATTTCAAAGTAGATCAACATAACATACTCAAATTTACCCAATTAAATGTCAGAAAATTCCATGTGAACTGTTTCAATAAAATTAAACTAAAACCAAATTGCTATGTTATCGACATTCATTTTATAGGTTTGTATTCTTATTGTATGTTAGCAAAGGTCTCATTTGTGTCTACCTTTATTTTTCTTACAAATAAAGAGTTTTTGGAAAAACATCTGAAATAAAGTTAATAGTGAATCCAACCATAAATAGTTTAATATTATGTATTACTGTAAAATTCCATGACAGTTACAGTTACAGTTTGAAGTTTCCATTGATATAAAATAGTATCATTTGACAATTAAACTAAAAAAAGGAATATGTGAAGCAGTATGTGTGGGTGCTTTTCATATGAGGAATTTGATTTAACATTCTTACAGCAAAACCTTCTTACAACAAACACTGTCCTATTCTGAAATACAGTTTTATTAGGTCAATTTACCAACACCAGAAACTATAAGACATAAGATCCTCTGTTTGTGTCTTTAAAAAAGGAGAATAGCAGAAACTGAGCATAGATGTAATGGATCGATGCAGAAAGAGAGAAAACTTGCTGACACAGGGCATAACTTAATTTCCACGGTCACAGGGCAGCTGTGAGGAGCAGCCTGCTGTGGAGGGCCATTTTAACTTCAATGGCTCCACTGACCCTGAAGAGCAACCCAGTCTTCGTCTTAGCTTCACTCCCATTGAAGGAGTTGACCAGAAGGATTTATAGGCCTGATTTAAAGAAACAAGTCATCAATGGCAGTTTCCTATTGATCGTCCCCCTGCCTCAAGAGAGTATACAACTGTGTTGGTATGTGGGTTTTGAGATTTAACCCCTCAAGGAGATAAAAGTAAACAAGATGGTGCACTGTTTAAGGAAAGGAGGACTTGGACTGTATGGTGAATGAAACAGCTGTTCTGTGTTTAAACTATTTTAGCACATTAGCTTGTTTAAATTAATTTGGTTGTGCATGTGAAGAGTGAATGAGGATAGCTGGCTACAATTTATATCTACAATTTGGCTCCAATTTATATCACTACACAGCACCTGCAAGCTCTGTTTAATTTAACTGTAAGAGTTTTTATTGAAGATGAATCATTGGTGAGCACAGAAGGGTTTTTGGAACATTCCATTACTCATCTGTACTTTCTAAACCTGACAGTTCTTATTAGCTACTGCAAGTTTAAAGAACAGATTGCCAACTCTGCTCAATTTTTAATGGCAAAAAAATGTACATTCCACCAATTATATGACTAACCTCTAAGACCAGTGCTTGTGTAGTTCCATTAAAAGCTTAGTAATTACTTGCATTGTATTGAAAATAATTGTCAATCTGAGTTTAACGTTGACATGTTAAAATATGTTAACATATAAAAATGTATTAACTGTTGCCATACCCACAATACATAAGCAGGGAAAGTTAATCAGATCTGTGGTAGAGTTTGTGGTAGCGGCAGCCTTTTTCAAATATGTATTTGTATTTCATTGAGAAACAGTGCTAAAGCTCCCTACCTAAGATGTTGTGTTAACTTCCTAGAACCTACAAACCTTGTTTTAAAGCAACCGATTATGTTTTATAGCCAAGCATCTCAAACAGGTTACGTGAAGTCAAGAGCTCACTCAACAGCAGTCACCATGAATTACAAAACACAACAACATCAAATGATAATCTAAGTGCAATATCAATAAAAACAATACAATAAAGAACACAAACAGCGAGAGGGAAGGGGCGAAGAAAAGCTTAAAAGAATAAATAATGAAGCCCTAGTGAGGGAGTTGTTAAGAGTTAATAGTCTCTCAGAACCTGAATGGGGGCTGGGGGTCTCACTCTATTAAATCGACCCCCAGGGCCATGGGCCAAATTGCACCCAGTTGTTGTCCTGAAAGAATTCATCCTTCACACATTAATTTCCACATTATGTCGTCTCTTTTCATGGCAAAGGCCATGGCAAAAAAGCCATGGTTCAGGCTACCGACTTGGTACTGAGGGAGAGTGTTCATGCCAGAGAAAGAACGCTGAGGGGTTATAAATATGTTAAATTGGGGTGCAAGTTTAAGTGGCTTTGTTTAAAAAAACAAAACAGGCCCTTTGTATAATTAATGAATTCTGTGCAGATGGACAGTTTGTGTGGACAGATAAATGCAGATTTAGTTTTTACATCCAAAGGAATTTTCTACAGAACTCATTTTTATGATAACAACTTTTTTTCTGCTCAAGAAATGTTGCATTGTATATTTCTAAAATACTACTACTTTCTTATTTGGAATTTTATGTGAAATAAGATTTTATTTATGAAAATAGATAGTCTATAGAAATACAGTTCCTGCTTCTCAAAACAACAAAAACAGCCCTGTTTTATACTCTATATAAAGTACTCTGAACATTATTATTATATTAATTAATATTATTACTTAACACTTAATCATACTCTAGCCCTATACAAACTCATTTACATTCACATATAATCTATACCAATGCTCTGCTATTATGTACTTTTTTAGGTTATTTTTTTTTAATATTGAGGACTTTTAACTAATATATAAACTAATTAACTAAGATATAAACTATTACATATTAGAAAACTTCTAATATGTAATATTAGAAGACTAAAGTATTTTACAATTTTTTTGAACAAAAGGTAAATGTCAGATTTCTCCATAAACAGCTGCACTATCACTTATCTGTAAGTAAAGACGACATTTGGGTAGACAGAGAGAGGGGGCAGGAAGCGAAAGATCAAGGAGCTGAAGAAAAAAGAAGACGTAAGGGCTTTGGCAGCCGTGGGCAATGAAAATCACCAGAAACCCAAGCCAGATATGAGAAGAGTGATACCCAGCTGCCTCAAATCAAACCTGCTCCCAATGGGCAACAACTGCAGCAGAGAGGTTCAAATATTTCCTCCATCCTTCCTCACAGGCACATATATGGACCCTTGGCCCCCCAACCCATGTCATAACAGGAACCAAAATAACACTGTTTTTGTGCTCTCTCTCGTTCTAGATCCCCTCAGGACGGAACTGATTGGGAAAGAAAATGTTTGGACTTGAGTCCCTCTTTTTTCTTTTGTAATCACTTTGCTTGATAAACCTGCTCCAATTGGACCATTTGCTAACTGCAACATGTTCACATTTTTAACAAATGAAACTAACTGGTAGTGACTTAATTTTACATTATTATTTATTAATGTAATTGTATTACGAAATGATTATCTTAAACCTGTTTATTAGTGTGATGTTGTTTAGGTCAACACTGCTTGTTGATGTGTGTATTGAGCTTAGATCAGTTTTAAATTTAAACTGCCCTGCCTTTATTTGCTTATGTTTTATTTTGCTTCTCTTTCTGGTAAGACAAACAACTACAACTTTCTATGAATCAGTAAAATAAAGGGGGGCTCCAACAACTTGTTTTTCCCATTATCTTGCAGCCCTGGCCTATTGGCTTGGCTAAAAGAATGGCCTTGCACTTTGGAGCCTAACAAAACTGGTGGAAACAACAGCTGTTGCTTTCACAGAAACTTTTTTCACTGCTCTGCTCTGCCAAAGAACGCTGAAATTTAAAAGGGCTTGGTAGCCAAGGAAACAACCAGCACCTCCCCCCCCACACCCATACGTTCCTTTTCTGGATGGGTATTGGTTTACAGCCCGTATTGGGCGGCAAGAGAGCAGATCTTTGGCCTGGATCCTTCAGCCTTCATTATGGCACCTTGATGAAGGATGAAGAAAGAATCTGACACAATTATTCCTCCTCTGACCCTTTTCCCTCAACACACTTGATGAGCATGTGTGTGTGAGGGGGGGGGGATTTTAATCAGAGATCCTGACATCCTGCTAAGGTATTTGTTGCACTGTTTAACTGGGTTGTGGTTTTGAGCCAGGTGTGTCTCTTGTGTCCCTGGACATCTTCCAAAGTCAGTGCTGGTTTATTAGATTGAGTCAAATTACAGTAGGTTATCTTAGTATGAAAAAGTACAAGCCCAATGTGATGTATGCTTTTCCAATAAAGAAAAAGGAAGAATAACTTTCCAGAACTTTCCAGGCCAACATTAACTACACTGTGCACCTTTCAGTCCTTTGTTACGTGAATCATCCTGCTTTTAATGTTGAGAATAACTTAACCAAGATCTATCTGAGACAGGTTTAAATCTAAACCACACTTCATTCTTCCAAAAGGATTACAGTGGATATATTCTTATGCTGTGGTGTGAGGAAGCTGGTAAAAAATGTATGATTACATTAGCTCTTATCCAAAGACTTACGGATAATTCCTAATAAATGACTGTACTTAAATTTAGCATTTATTTTTTCATTTTGTAGAAACATAGCACATTTATATGACAGATTATTTGGAGTGAAGACTTAAACTTATCAAACATCACTTTCCACATGAAGGGAGTTTATTAAAGCAAGACAATAATCCCAGAACATTGCAATAAGGTTTTGTTTCATTTTAGACAGACTTGACCAAATGATGGGACATTCTGTTAATAATAATATGAACATGTGCATGTTGTGGTAAAAATATAATGACAATCTTGGTTGTACTGTGTATAATACAGTATTAATAGATTTGGTTTTCACAGACTGTTCCTTTTATCTTTGGAAAAAATTAAAGACCATAATGACCTAGAAATCTTTCTCAAGTAAACAATTATTTCTTGCCAAAGGCATGAAATTAGGGAAAGGCAACAAAGGCATTACATTAGGGATCTAATTACAGTGTAAAAGAATTCTTGTTTAGCAATTAGGAGTCTGTGAATGGTTTTTAACTCACCAACCATCTCTACTTGCTCATCTTGTTCAGCACAAACCACAACACACATTTAAATATCATGTTGTCTTTCAACTGCTAAATGCTTTGGGCATGATGTGCCTCAGTAAACTTTGCCATACCATTCCTACCAATGCACCTTTAATGTCCTTATACCAGCAATGGACTTTTTCTTTTTACCATGCAATCCACTTTTATTTTATTTCAACATTACCCAAAGTGACCTATAGTGCATTCAGGTTATACATTTTGTCAGTGTTTGTGTTGTCTGAGAATTTAATTGTGCTAACAAAATGCTCTACCAACTTTAGCTCCTATGTTCCTGTAGCTCAACTGGTAGAACATTGTGTTAGCAGCGCAAAGGTTGTGGGTTCAATCCCAGGGAATGCAAGTACTGATTAAATGTATACCTTGAATTCACTGTACGTCACTTGGACGTCTGCCAAATAAATAAATATAAACTGAACTACAAGAACACATTCTCAGTATGATTAATTCTTCCATCCTCTTTTAAAAACCTAGAGTGCTGTAAATTTGGTTAAATGAACCATTTGTTATGGATAACTGACTCTCTGGCTCTTTGGAAGATCCTAATATTGGTCTTCTTCTCAAGGTACACTTCTTTTGTTATGATATGGACCAAAGAAAGTTTAAGGACTTGTTAAAACTGCGAAACTTACCCACAAATCCTCAGAGGATTATTTCCCATTTATTGCATATGTAGTATGACCTCTACATTTTAAAAAAAGATAATAGCTAAACCTTATTAAATTGTGAGGCCAATATGCAAACCTCTCTAACAGTTTTAAGATGTTTCACACTGACCTGAAACCAGCTTAATGTTTCTTGTATAACAGCTGTGTTAAGGATCCGTAAAGTAAAAATGGTTTCTGGATCAGTGCAAAACACTTCTGGGTGTCACAGGGGATGTGAGGCCATGTGGTTTTATACTTATGTTATATTCTATGTGTCATGGCTTGGAAAACATGTTCATCTTCCTAGTGAACAGCACAGCTTCTTGTAATGCTTGAGTTAACCCTGTGTTGTGCATCAGTTAAAAGACAATTTCTCATACAATTTATTTGGGTATTTAAAGTTATCTACTGAATAATCAAGGTTGCCTTTAAATTCAAACAAACTCTTAGCACAGAAATCACAGGCTCAGAGTTTATCGGACCGATTCTGAGCCTTCACCACTCTAACAAGCTTATCCAAACAGTGCAGAAAGGAGGGGTTAAAGGGTGAAATTTGTTGACATTTGCCTTTTCATCCTTTGATAACAGCACCCCAGAGCACCTGTTTTCACCCCTCTTTTTGGTTTTCCTAATTTTTGTTTACTTTGGGATATATCCATTTGCTCCAGGCATTTCACAGCTCCAGTTCTAACATGGCCAGTGAGATCTGTGAGATTCTTAAACCTTCTGCCCTGAGCCACTGGATAGGAAACAGTTGTCCACAGCATCAACACAGCCAACCCCTTAAACAAACTGTTTAGGAGTGATATACTACTTAACAAGAGCGAGCAGGAAAGTTGTCACATCAGGAAGTTGTCACAAGGGTTGTATCTCATTAACAATAATGTTTTAAATCAAAGGTCCATTTACACAAACATGTTTTCCTCAGACTTTATACATATACATACATATATTTCCTTGGCTACCAAGGAAAGTTTTTTTTTTAACATTAAAAAAATTATGCATACAAATACCCTTTTGAGGAATGTTGTCACAGAAGGTCATTGTGCGTTCAATGGACTGTGTGTTTATTAAAAAAAAACAGTGGAAAATAAATAAAAATTAAAACAGAAGATAAAATGTTTAATTAATAGGTTAAAAGGAAAATGCTTACCAGAGTTTATAAAATACCAATCTAAGCTTTTTTTAAACTCTTTATCTTTTATCTATAGATACAAGAGAGCATTTCAGTAATTCCAGGTATATGTACAACACAACATTCCAACAATTCCAGTTATGTGTACAACACAGCATTCCAACAATTTTAGGTATAAGTGCAACAGAGCGTATTTCATGGTAACCTTAAAATATGCACTGATTGATAGCTTTGCATATCAGATAGCAGCGTCTAGCAGTGACCACCCCAGCTGTTCATACATAATCATATAGTTGATGATATAGTCAAACACTAAGAAAAGCTAAATATCCCAATCCAGCTGACTCAAGGAGCTTCCTCAAGTTCTCCCAGCCTTCTCTGTGTGTGTCGCCACTGCAACCTCCATCAAAACCACCATGCTGAGAATTTCCCTGAATTGGCCTTCACTTTCACACCTTCACAGTGGGTCTTTCCTCCATTTTTCTTTTCATCTCTCTGTGTCCATATGGAGCGCTCCATCCCAACTCCTCCTCAGCCTCAACATGGAGCCTGTGTTAGCACATCCAGCTGAGAGAAAAGTCAACAGTCCTTTAATAGTTTTCATGAAAAACAAGAAGGTCTGGGGAGGAAGCAGGGGTTGAAATATGAGGTAGAGGTATTATTGCTTTGTCACAATTGATCACCATCATTACAAATTTTTTGTTAATACAAGTTTTGCTTGTTATGTGTTCAAAAGCATGTGCCTGGTTTTAGGCACCTGCAAAGCTCAGTCAGCTTAGTCAGGAAAATTCAAAGACATCATGTCAATACAAGCACATGGAGAAAGTCTTTACTCAAGCAAGTCTTTGACAGCTATGAAAGTCCCATACTTCTTTTACTAAACTCTTTGGTGTCTGAATGATGAATGCAAAACATTTTACACAGTGTAATTCAATGAAACATAGCAGTTCTATTTAGTCAAAATCCTCCTCAATCCCAACATAAATTTATTCTGTGATCATAATAATTTTATGTAATGCAATGTACAGATTAATGTCATTAAATAAGAAATGACATTAATTAAAGGAACAGTTATCCCCATAAATAAGAGACAGCTTAAAATTGCCTTTGTTTCTCATGCAAACTGATCCTAACTGATCACTTGGAATATATAACATATATTGTCATATGAACTAACAGTATGATATTTTATATACAATGTTTTTGTACTGTGTACTGCCACTTTTTAACAAATCCTTGTTGGACATCCTGTACATCCTGTGATTGTTTATTGCTATAGGAAACAAAATAATAACTGTATTGAATTTAAACTAAGCTGCATTTAGTTGAATAAATCCAAATTAATTTCATATTTAGTTGTGTGTGCCGTCATATACAAACTCAACAGAATGTGAAAACTGTTTCTATTGTTTCTATTCTATTTCTATTCTAATGTGAAATTCTACTGGAGAATTATGTACAGATATTGTGCAGAATAATGTACAGATATTCAGAGAATGTTATCTGTACATTTTCTAAATATCTGTACATTATTTTGGCACTTAGTGGAAATCACTGAAGCTCTTAAAAGACACGTTCAATAGTATTAACAAAAAATACTAAAAAAAAGAATTTTACAGGGCAAATGTCATGTCTATTCAATAAATATTATAACCTTCATCTGTTTGTATTTTTTGTAACCTCATCCAAATCTGACATGTGCTGACACACCAATCACACTTTAACATGTATAAAATGCAATGGTTCAGTAACTTTACAGAACAAACATTTTACACTTTACAACCATTTGTGTTGCCTGGTTAACACTGACTGACTCTTAACCACATGTTTGAGTAACAGAGTAGTCGCAGTCTGTAAGCACTGTGTTGGGTTTATTATTGTTATCATTGAGCGGCTTAAGCGACTCTTACTGTTTGTGTTTGTGGAATCTCATTGGCTCTTGCGTCATATGACTAGTAATTTTATGTATCATACCACCACTATATCAACGTGCTGCTGTATTTAAATTAGTGATCTGTGCTATGAGATGTATCAATGATAATAAGCTCCAAATATTATCAATTTCTTTCACAAACTTTTAATTTCATTTCAGAAAACCCCTAGATTATTTTATGCAAATGTATTATTTTATGGAATAATGGCTATAACATTTCAAAGCCAATACAAAGCTGGAAAGGGACAGGATAAAAATGAATATAAATCTGATTCTGTGTTTGGCTGATAAAAGAAAGTCATAGACATGAGGTAAATTATGATATGCATTTTAGATTTATTATAAGTTAACTGTGGATTTTGACAGTCACTGATTTTCATGCCCCAGCTATAACAATTTGAGCAATCATTTCATTTACTTAAATTAATCATTGTGGTCATTCTTTTCCACAGCTTTTAGTATTTTAGAAGTACTTAATGTTCTCTTTAAGAGTTTGTGTGTGTTGTGGAGTTCTTTGCTTGTTGTTTGCCAAGAAGACATTTTGGTTTGACCCACAGTTTGAACTTTTCCAAGTACACACTAGAGGCACACCTTCTCCAGACTTCTAACAGATCTTGAACATCATCCAAGACAAAACATTTGCTAATGTAAAATAACAGTCAGGACAGGTTTTTCTTTGTAATGCTCTCTGGTTGTTTGTGGCTGCCCATTCATTGTTTATTCAGATGCAGTATGCAACAAAAGTCATGCATAATAAGCCTAAATTTATCCTCAAGTCATATGCAGAATATACTTTGGATATACAAACTAAAATTGCTTAAACATGATTGTTCTGTTTCTTAAGACCCTTGGGAATTACCTTTATTGGAAGTGGTTAAAATGAGGGTTAACTTGTATGACTCTGGTTAAAATGTTCTGCATTGCTTTGTATGTGTCTTGTATGTACGTGTGACAAACTACATCTCCCATGATCCCATACCTGGGCCACGCCCACTTCAGGCAGCGGCCATTACCCTCATTAAGAACTCTATACATACTCATCTGTTATTCTCGATGAAGGCTTGTTTTGCCCTGGCTAACAACTCTGAATGGTTTTCCCCTGTGTTATCTACCTGTGTTTTACCTGGGCTGTTTATCCCTTGTTGATTGTTTTTCTCTTGCGTTGTTGTTGTTTGCTATTGTTCACCCCTGCCTGTTTGACTGTGCTTAATAAAAGCTGCTCCTCTGTTTTCTGACCCCTCATTACAGTGCCAGTTATAGTTGTTGGCATTCTATGTTGGCAATGTTTGTATTAAAAATGCATAAATATTTGCATTTCATGGAAAATTAATGAAATAAATGAAATAACAGTAGATATTATTTTGATGTAATATTTGAATCTACCATTAATGTGGTGTCATGGACTATGAAAATCTGTAAATCAAATTATATGTCGTACATTTTTACAGTAGGTAGATTTATAGTCATAATTATATTTTATAATCACCCTAACAGATGAGAAGGACTTCTGTGAAGACAGATCCAAAACCACAGGGCTGTTTATTTTAGGCCTCATCCTTGCTGTTTAAATTGCTAATCCCTATTAATACTATTACCACAGCTGACTATCAGGAAACATTTGATGAGAAACAAGAAGAGATTGGCGGAAAGAATAAACACTGGAAACAGCTGGTCATTACTCTGCAGAACAATTGAGCTTAAGTGGTTATGTATTCAGAGCGGATATGACAAGTAAGAAACAGCCAATCAGCACCAAACAGGATGCTTAACAAACAGGAAGTGCGTCTCAGCTAGTGTCTGATCGGCTAAC
Organism: Yasuhikotakia modesta; assembly: GCA_036877545.1. Lineage (NCBI taxonomy): Eukaryota > Metazoa > Chordata > Actinopteri > Cypriniformes > Botiidae > Yasuhikotakia > Yasuhikotakia modesta. The sequence continues at coordinate 26,520 of JBAJNP010001225.1, forward strand.
ACAGTCCTAACCATTTGCCTTTGGAGCATTCTAAATGAATGGCCAAGTCATTGCGCACCACAGGAGGAAACATGTTTGCAAAGAGGGTTGACTTTAGCTTTTAGCCCACAATGCTGTGCTGCTGAAGGAAAGATTTACACACCCATTCAGCCGCTACGGCCCCACTCAAGTTTAGGAAAAGACAGGTCTTGTGTTTATGGACATTCCTGTCCTGCACAGACCGCAAAGCTTTCGACAGGAGCTTATGGTTGAATCACCCTAACTGGATGTGTGATTTTCAACTCAAAACCACTCAATCTTAATCAAGATTCATTTATTTTGTTTAGATCTGTTTTCTAGTGGGTTTGAATGACTATAATAGCTGCACACATACAAATTAAATGCATAAAATAAAAAGGCACTATTATTTTTTTTAAAAAAAAAAACAGCAAAATAGAGATACACAAGATACAGAATTGAATTGTACTACATACCATGGAAAAACAAAGCACAATGCATTTTGTTTTACACACAGGTGCAAAAAAAATGTATTTCTGCATCAATTTTAAGAGGAGAAGAGGAAATGCCCATCTGGAAATGTATAGACAGAAGAAAGTGACTGTGTGACTGCTATCCTCAGACAGTTTTGAAATCTGTGAAAATGAAACAGGCAAATTCCAGAAGTATTAACTCATATCTCTCAGACCTGAGGCCTTCGAGAGACCAGACAATGTTCAGGATCACAGAGAATTTGATGTGACATTCCTAAAGTCTACTGGCTACTTAGAAAGTAGGTGGAGACCTACAACATGCTCTACCCAAACTTCCGGTTTTAATTAGATATGCAGCACCACAAATATGAAAGTAGGACATTTAAGACATTTAGCATTCTATAGAGACATCAGTCTCTGTCTCCTAATTTTGGTCAATCCTTTGTGCTTGATATCACTGTTAACTGTTTATTTATCCATCTTTTCCTGGTGATGTGTATCCGTAAGGCATTGTATAACTAACCTCTACATGTGAAAGCATCCCAAAAAATGTTTATTTGGAGTTAAATTACACGCTTATGTCCAGGATAAGGTCCATTTAATGACAAACCATGGCTGAGTGTAACTGCACTCATTGTTGTTGACACTAGCACTGCTTATACTTTCAAGCCAATGAGCTGGAGATAAAGCAAGATCCCAAGATAAGACGACGGTTGTTGCAACTTGTTTGTTGACTTCTTAAGGGCAAAGATTTGAGACATTTGAGGCGTTCAGTGGACATCACAGAACAAGCTGCTTTAACTTCCATTGCTGTGTTCAGTTTTCATGAATACGGTATCAACATTTTTCTATGGTTTTACACATGAAAAACTGCATTAAAGATTTCAATTTAAACGCTCATATTTAAATAATTTCAAATGTGAACAGCTTTGCAGTTTGCCAAAAACGTCATCACAGCTACAAGCACACAAACTGCAGCTTGCAACTAAGCAGGTTAATAAAAAGTTTTGGACTCCAGCCTTATGAAGCAAGGCATTTATTTTATTACTTCAATTTCCTCTCTCCCACTTGAATGTCTAACTCTATTTTTCAATTTCCGTTACACATTCCAGAGGTGTAGACTGTACTCATATACAGTTTGGGTGAGGTCTGGGGATCACTGAGAGCAGACATTGCAGAGCCTTTGAGATGCAGAATGTTTATTAATGCTTAAGAAATAGCAAAGCACAGCATTAGCTGTAACTATGGATATCTGCAATAACTAAACATCCTGTGCTTTTCCGTGAAAACATAAATGTTTTACCAGACATTGAAACTGTGAATTGTGCAAAAAACATTTTCATATGGGCTCAAAGGCTGTTAGACTTCTTATGTCGTGTTTTTGCATTTTACAAAACAATGCAACAATTGATGGACAAAGAGAGAGAGCGAGTAAGCAAGATTATCGGTGGGTGTTTTTATCATGTTTTGTGAAACAGAATATGATGTCATAAGCATTCCTATGTCTGTGTAACATGTGCATGAGTGTTTAATTTGCAGAGAAACTGACCAGCAGAGATTGCATGTGACAACCTGTTGCCGTGTTTTGCTGTGCAGTAAAGAGGTTGCTAGGGCTGCTATTATTCAGCAATTATTTTAAAATTTGCCCCATGAGAGGTGTCAAATCTAGACAGCATGCTTAAATATGCCAGATGAGTCACAGAGATAGTGGAGAAACATGCTAAGGAAAGGGAGATGTGAGAAAACTGGTTTGGAGAAAAATACAGAAGAAAAAATGAGGACAAATAAAAAAGAGAGCGAGGATTGGGATGGAGAGGCTGAGCAAGGGAAGGGCAATTCCACTCAGCTCCTCTATTTTTCATGACCAGAAAAACCACAGTAAACAAACAGAGAAACCATAAACCATTCAGCTAGTAGCATCTCTGAGTGCCAAACCAGTGGTTTAAAGTGACCAAGCCAAGTCAAGCACACTAGGACACTGAGTACTAGAAGTCCAGTAATCTACGCAGGAACTTCAGAAATACTGATGACTCCTGTTTACTGACCTTTAATGTCTTTCTAGCCCATTTATGGACCTCTAATTGTACAAAAATATTTCCTATTAGAATTATGTTTCTTAATAACCCTGAAGTTTGGAAAATACAAGATGACTACAAATTTCCATTTTAATTAACAGGATTAAAATATAGTGAAACATAATACATTTAATAATCCTAGTCTGATTTATGATGAATAATTTGAAAGGGAAGAAAATAATATTAGAGCTAATTTTAGTGCTAAATATCGCAGGTTTTATGTAGACATTTGCAAATATAACTATAAAATCATCCAATGGAAGACAATGATAATCTTAACATCCTGAATCTTAAAGCTTCCACGATCTATTATTTATATTTGTATTTAGTACCTTATTACTGAGGTACTATGAGGTACCTCATTTTGCTTCTTTTGAAAGTCAAAGTTCCAAACACTTTCATATTTTCACATTTATAACCAAACTTGACAGGAATTCTTGGCCTCCAGCTAAATTTCTGAAGCCGTTTTCTGAGGATGAGTGTGACGTGACAGTTGTGTGAGAAGCCTCTTTTGATGACTTTTATCGCTAACTGTGTCCATGTGGTTGAAATCCAAACAGACTTTTGAGGGTTTTGACACATCTCATGTAACTTCTGTATCTCATCCTAAGAAGCCAATGAATAGAAAAAAATACTGAAGGAAAGCATATGTCCAACAGCAACATCAGAGTCTTTGGCTAGCAGTCCTCATCCTGAACAAAGCCTAAATAGTTTTGTCAACTTAACATATTACCAGATGCTACAGATTGTCATCTTCACTTTCTCTCAATATATTAATGTCTTTGATGTCTATAGTTGTTGAAAGATGCAGTCTGTCATGCACAAGTAAAAAAACATGTGGTGATTAATATAAATAATTTACAGTATAATTGTGATTTTGTGGATAGAGTGCATTGTTAAATTTCATGTCTTGTTTGAGCAAGGATACAGCTTTAATGTGTTTTTATAACATATTAAGTATTTGTTTGATAGTTTTTTTTGTCTCTAAGAATTTGAAGGCTTATTCTGAACAATTATTATTATTATTATTGTTATTAAAGTCTCTTGGAATGTAAAGCCATGTTTTCATGTGTCTGCCATCATCACAGGTGTTCTCGCTTTAACTTATCCTAAAGGAAAACCAACTGACTTATAAATAATGCTCTTCCTACAGAAATAAGCCTGTATAAAGAATACAAAATCCCTTATAAAACACTGGAACACTTCTAAAACGTTCTTTACATGAGCTTATATTTTATAAACCGTGTCACACCAAGACTTTAGATTGGCATTTGGCTAACCATAAGGTTACATATGCTATGGTGCTTTTACACAGTTTCCAACCACACTAAGCAGGTAATTTGTGGTCCTCTGAACTAAGTTGTCCAAGACCACATCACACCATACAATATGCCAAAAGCTAGATTTCATGTCATTCAGTTGATAGTCCAGCTGTGACATTTGATAAAGATTCTGACTTTTAAAGAAGAACAATTAGCACATTTTAGCATCATACATACATCATATGTTATACATTTAATTATTATTCCCCTCTTTTCCTTGTTTCTATTCATACATGTACAAAATCTTCAGACATTAGAAGAACATTGTGATATCTCTGCCAAAGCATTTTTGAGGCCCTGCCAAAATATGACCTTAACTATTTGAATCCATGATCCTAAGGAAGGATCACACTGAGGAAACAAATACCCATTGCATTTTTTTCCATTTAATTTTATGTATTTGCCAGACGAGTATTCAAGTTATAAATTTAATACGTACTCTCTAAAAATTAAACCCACAAACTTTGTGCTGCAAACACAATGCTCTACCAATTGAGCTACATGAACACGTACTATAACATAGTCAGAGCTCACCAGTAGCAGCTCCCAGCAGTTTTTGTTTTGTGAAAATCCTCCTGGCAGCTCATGCTTGCTTTGTGTGTGTGTGTGTGACCGAACTCTCCTCTCTTCTTATGACCTTTTTAAAGGTGTCAAAATGAAACCAAAGATTAATTCTGCTACAAAAAGTGCCATTTTCTGCTTTAGTCGTGTAATTATAATTAAACCGCAAACACAGCTTGTAATAATACTTATCTATTTTTTTGGTACAACGTATTGGTCTTGACTATATGCTATACTATGTTTATTATCTATGTCTTTTTAGATCTTCTCAGTCGTTCCCTTAACCTTCACTGACCCTTAGGCTCAGCTAAGTCCAGTTGTCTGGCCTAACGCTCATCTGGTTTCCATTTTCCCTGCATTGTCTAATGAAACCTGACCGTTTTTAAAAGAATCTAGAGTTATGGGCCATCAATAAATACCATATTCTTCCTTTGAAGTTGCCTGTGGAAAGTGGTAAGATGTCATGCGTTAAATTATGACCTGATTCCTTAAAACTAATCTACTTTGCTTGATATGGCTTAGTTTCAGTGCATGTGTGCCTTATTTATTTTGACAACTGGCAGACCAGCCCTTTTTCAGGTTTGCCCAAGTGTCAGGTCCTTTTTGCATCTTGCTAAAACTTTTCCTCCTACCCCCTGAGGCTTAAACACCAGCAAAAATGCAGTTTAAAAAAATCAAAAGCGAAGACAAAAGTATGATGCATGTCCATGCAGCTGGTTGACTGTTGTTGAGTCATTTATAGGTGCCATTAAAATGAATGAGTCCTTCTTTCCTGAGGCTAATCCTTCCCTTACATTAACAAGCTCTTGTTGCTTTAATTCTAGACTCAATACAATTTTGCCTCAATGTAAGTCAGATGTTTTGCTGCAGGTATGGGTGATTCATTTCGATCAATCACCAACCTCCCCCCTCCCCTTATGCTTTTGTTTGTTTACACTCAGTTGTGTCATTATTTTTGAAGGAATACTACACGGAGTAGAAAACTTAACATCTGAATGGGAAGCAGAAGAAAAAGTGACATGTAATGTGTTTTTAAAGTTACACTGTTGCTTTACCCACCTTCCAGACTGAGATCTATACCAGTGCATGTCTCTATGATAGTTTCTTCTTGGTTACAGGCCTCCCAGCTGTTTTGGATAATGAATGATAATAGCCATGTAATGTCCAGTGTGAGAAATTACAACGTTTCCATTACAGCTTACTGTTAGGTGAAGTATTACATTAAAAGCAAAGAAATATATAATTAAAATGTGTCTAGGATGATTAGGAATTGATGTTAACATTGTTATGGTTTATTTAGCTGGCAGACATGTGGCAGGAGTGGTCACTCACAACCACAGCATTACATGATAAGTCTGTTAGAATTTTTGTTAGAATTTAATGAATTCATATTCAATTCATATTTCAGGCATCATAAAAGCTGTATGTATATGACTTGAACACTTTATTCATAAGTTTTTTTAGATTAAAGACTTATAGTACAACAGTAGACAAACCGCATGTGTGTAATCAAAACTCTAATTCTAAAAACTCTAATGAATTCTAAACACATACATAGGCTAGACATGAGTTTTGGGATGGGGCAACAATATCAGTGAATGTTAAGTGAAAATGTAGTCTGTTGCTCAAACAAACTGACTTAAGGTTTAAAATATAGCTACAGACTCCTATGCTGTACTTTCATGATATGGTGCTTGTGTTTTTTTTACTTTTACTTTTGTTGACAGTTTCTAGTTAATGAAAAAATCTAAATAATAGTGTTTAACAGAGAAAGTACCATGCAGATTTGAAGAATAAAGAAAATAATTAAGCAAATTTAAATGCACTCTTGAAGTGTTTGAAGTTACACTTCAAATTTGTAAGTGTAACTTTGTGTTTCATGTAATTTAAATCTACAGCAGAAGTTGATATTGCTCTATGGAACTGTTCCCACCATTGACTCTCTTCATGAGCTGTACTGACACAGAACAAGCAATCCCTCAAAACACACTCACTAATCCCGCTATAGTGAAATGGGAAGTGTTAAGACGAAGGCAGCGGCATCCATTACAAATTTGTGGATTTCACAATCAAAGCTCTCTATTGTTCCTCTTGAACCTGAGATTGAATCTGAGCCACTTTGAAAAGCCTAATACCATATGCACAAGGGTTTTCCATTCCCAAACACTTTCCTTCAGCCAAATCACGTTTTTACCCTGTGTTGAACAGAGTAACAACCTTAAGGTGACACCATGGCAACAGACATATCCCTGTTATTGAGATCTGTTGAACACTGTATGTTTCAGGTCTTGGAAAGGAAGAACAATATAGAATGACAGAGAAGAAACATGGATTTGAGGGATGATCTATCGTTTTGTACGCGTGCCATCTTGCAGAGGCTTGTGAGGAGTAATTTAAGCAGTTAGCATTCTGGGAAGCCAGCATGCAGCTGACTAAAATGGAAGCTGGAATACAGGAGTGTTACTGAGCATTGAGTTACTCACTTATCTGAGTGGTGTTACATTTCTGGTGAGCCAGCTGGCCCTCAGAAGCTACACTGGGCATGCCTGAGGCTTCGCTGTTATAATGCAATCACTGCCTGAACCCATTGTTTTTGTTCAAACAGACAACTCAGAGCATAGAGCACCTCTTGGGCTTAGTGAATTTGAAATAACAGCTAGCGTGAGCCTTGAGATATCTGAAATGAAAAGAGCATTAGGCTGGCAGAAACCCACAGTGCACATGAAAATTTATGAGCTGTTTTTCCTTTCACTTGGTTGGTTCAACCTCTTTCTGAAAGACTAAAAGCCCAAACCTGTCTTTGCTTCAACATGCATATTATTGATTGCGTGCTGTCCAGTAATTTTCCATCATAATGCTATCACTTATGTTTCTCCTGGCATTTAGACAAGTGCAGACTTCACTTCAGCTATTGCTTTTCTCACTGTTCCCATGAACTTTATTGTAAAATGAATTAAACACCTGCTCCTATTGTGTTCCATCAGTTTTTACAAGCTCTATGAAGAATAAGTGAAAGAAGCTATCAGGCTGCCTAATTAGAGGGTATAAGAAGTTGCCTCAAAAGGCTCACACCCTACTATGTGACTGTATCACCATTTGAAGGAAGGCTGCCTCTGAAGAATGGTCCATCTGTTAAAGGCTCTGGCCTGAGGGTCTGGCTGAAAGAAGAAGCTTTGAAAAGGCATAGATCGATGGCTTCATCTCAAAATGGCAGAGGGCCATGTACAGACCCCAGCACGACATTATCCCACCTTGGCAAAGGTTAATGTTGGGCCATATGTCATTGTAGCATGGGTCACGGTACTGAGTAATGTTCAAACGTTCTGGTTGGGCATGTTCTGTGCTATGTAAGGTAGCTCAGATAACTGGAAAACTGCCTTGATTTTTCCACTTCAGCTCTAATTCTAAATGCTTTTCTCCTAATTTACAGGGCTAGGCTTACAAATGGTGTAATTTTGAAACTTTAAACAATGTTTTCATTCATGGTAATGCATGGTGGGTGTATGCCCTCAAATATTGTTGTCTCATTTTAAATGACAGTAATGTAGCCCCCTGTGTATAGTAAGAATTAATGTAATATGTAAAGTTTAAATGAAAATTTAACAGGAACGTTTTTTTATTACAATCTTTGTGTTTGAGACATGAATAATTCTGCTGGCTCGGCAACATATGGAGCTGTTTTAATAGGGCTTAAATGTGTACAATATATATTCTTTATGCATAAAATTGAAGCATTTTGATGAAGCAGATGCCAGTAAATGTTTTCTTGTTTAAGTTTGTGTAGATGTATTGAATGAAAATACATTTTTTGAGACCCCTGACACCAAGGCCTCTGAAGCCGCTATACTCCAAGCTAAATACCTGGTGGCAGGTTTGTTCAGTCTCACGGTTGGCTGGATTTGACATGTCCCTCAGAACATCATCACAAAGAGGCATTACCATACCACTGCTATTGTCCCTTGAATAGGAACAGCTTCAATGCCAGTCATCATAAACTACAGTGGTTGAATTCAACAGCTTTTATTACAAAAAAGCAACGAACAGCTGATGAGCTGAATAAGCTCTTCATTAATATCTTTAGCCCAGTTAGATTGACTGGTCTCTCCAATAGACAGATGTGAGGGAGATTAATGGTAGGTTGTTTACTAAATTACATGAAATGCACTTGTGAAGCAAACTGCCAGTGAGTGGAATTCTGAGTGAGGAATTCTGACGCCCTCCCAAGGTCAGTAATAGGGTCTTTTTGTCTCTCTTTTTCTTTCTTATTTACTCACTCTCTGTCTCTCTCTTCTATCTGGTCCTCCAGCAGGTCTGGACATGTACTGAAGCTCTTTGAAATGCATCTTTCTTCAGGCTAGCCAAAAACATGCTTTCTCAGAAACCAAATGCTCCTTCTCATCTTCAGTCCTTCGAGAATTCAGAGATCTCCACAGAACTGAAGCTAAAAACTGGGTTCATGTTACAATTATTTTATCATTGTAGATCCAGTATTTTAGCAGTTTATCTGTAATTTATCTGCTGTAGATAAACTAAATTCCCTCCTTTATAAATGAAAATGATCTCCTAATCATTTTGTATAAAAATAGCACTGTATGATAGTTGAATCTTGCATGACATTTCATTTTCCACTCTGATTACAGTCAAAATAATCAAATTTTAAATGTAGATTTAGAATTGTCAAATTCATAATCTAAACTATGCTCACAACTTCTATGTCACAACTAAATAATCACTGAGATCGTAGGTTTTTACTGATTATGGTAGACAATGATATATCTGATATCCCTGTTTCACTTTAATTTAAGCTCTTATTCACACCAGAAATGGCCAGGATGCAAAGCAATTCTACACAATTAGGAACCAGTCACAAACACCAAGCCCATTAATGCCTAACAAATATGTGTATATGTCTGTATTTGTTTTGTCAAACCCCATTTACATATTTTGCTTGTCTATATAGTTACTTAGTGACTTGCATTAGATTTATTTGTGGATCCCTGAGAGTCTGGACGGAAAATTTCACAAATTAATGTAATGTTGTATTGATGCAATGTTTCTTGACAGATAGAAATTTTTGTGTTGTGACCTGACAAATCACACATTTGCTCAGATTTGCTTTTTGATTCACTGTATATGATTTTTCTTATTTTAGCAAGAAACCTACATTATGTTAATATTGATTTTCCTGACAGCTGTATTTAAAGAATTAACGATCAGGTCCCAGTTTTACATGAATTGTGGGAGCCGTGCTGGCTCACAGTTTTTCCCATCAGCCCCCTTGGACAACACCACCAATACCTAATCCCCTCAAAGTTCCCAGCTAAACAAGAGGGCAGGAAGGGAGGAGACAAGAAAAAGTTAAAGCTGCTGTGTTAACCAGCTTACTGCAATTAAAATTTATTTAGGGCTTACAAGCAATCCTTTCACTATTGAATAAATCACGGTTGATATGACATGGTTCAGGTGGAAGTGATGTCTTTGAACAGTTCTGGCAAAGGTCTTGTCTCCCTGTAATTACCCACTGCCACCTCCAGCGCTCTGGGCCTCAGTATAGAGGAACGCCCCTGTTCTGAGCACTGGAAACTTTATCCGCCTGCCAAACTGCCTCCCCTGGCTTTCGTTGTTCTTATAATCATGCCGTTAAAAGAAATGTCAGTACACACCAGTGGTTTCATTTGAGGAGGGCAGATGAGATGTTCTGTAGATACTTCACTGACTCTGGCAAGGTGTCATGATAAAATGGCAGAGTTGTGCTAATTATGTATTGTAAGCATGTTTAATTAAAGTTTCATTTAATTTCCATACTTTCATCCAAGATTATTATTTAAGATGGAATGTTTCACCATACAATGGTTTTGATGCAGGTGGAGTTTGTTCCAAAATGTAGTTCCTGTATAATGTTTGTTTTTGCAAAAATGTGTTTTATGTAAAGCAACAATGCAAATTGTGAAAAATGCAAAACAAATAAAACTGAATCAAATGAAAGTATTGCCATACATTGATAATGAATCATTTACATTTAGTAAACTTTTACTATATACAGTTAAAAAGTTTATTACTTTAACCAACACATATCATAAGCGAATTTGATTCTTTTTAATCTATGCTATTAGAATCCAAAAATGAGGCAGCAGGTTTTAAATGTTAAACTGGTTACCAAAAGTAATTTTTAGGGCAAAATCTTGATCCATTGTTAAAATTTTGTAGTTACTAACATTCAAAACTTGCCTAGTCAAAAAGCATTACATTACTTTTGACATCAGTAATGTCCCAGCCATCATATAATGTGTGAGGTTAATACACATCATTTTGTGTACTTTTTTTTACTTTGTTTTTTAGCCTGTTGACAATTTCAAAGCAATTTTCCAGCCAGCCAAAACAAACCAATTACAAGACATGCTGTAATATTATTTTCAGTGTGTCCATTGTGCAAGTAGTGAGGTAAGACAAGCAGGGCTTAAAAGCAGGTGATTTGTTTTAATATCACTGTTTGGTCCCTAGAAAAATGTTATAATTCTATGGCGTCATCCAGCGAAACAAAGGTACTCTTTAACTCCCTATGCACACCAACCTCTTTGACTACACACATCTGTATGAACATTTGACAGCCTATATATTAAACTGTCACAACTCAGTGTTTGTAACAAGCTGCATTGAGTCACTACCCCTCACAGCTGAGAGAAAATAAAGGCTGTTTCCCTCTTGCTCCATCTATACTTTAACCTCTGGTCAGAGATGATGTCATAATCAAAGGCTGTAATTGTCAACATAAGCTCTGAGGTCTGCCTCACTCTTTCTTAAACATCCATCATAAATACAAATGTGACATCTAATTTATTTGACAGATGAATGCTAATAGTGGGTTTACTTTAAACGTATAGAACTCTGTGTTGAAAATGGGTTGGCGATGTGTACCACCTTTTCCTAATTCTTCTTCCATTCTTTTTTGTTTTTTTCACTCTCACATCAGTATTATGTCAGTATTACTGTATGTAAATCAGTGCATAATATTTTGCCTTAGCTGTCTGTGAGAATCAACTTTTAGGCATGATACCAACAGTTGTGATCCAATCAGTTAGCAACCTTATGCTAACTGTTTAGAGTATATATATAAATTATAAAAAAAATTAACCTCCAGCAAAAAAGGCTTAATGATGTTATTGTAACAATTTATGTAACAATTTATGCACCTTGACCATCCCTTCTGTAAATCTTATTTTTAAAGACATTTATTTAACCTAAGCTTAGCTGACAGACCATCTGGACATTTTCCTTTGATATACAATGATCTGCCACAGAGGAATTTTCAATGTGAGTTTGTCTACTCAGTCACTCAAGCATCTTGCTGAAAACTGATTGCTGACTAACATGTTACTCAAGATAATTTTCTTAACCTTTAGTTCAGGTATGAGCAAGTGAAGCAACATAATCATTACCACAATGCAAATAAGACTATGGCTAATAGTGGAACATTCGAATCTCTCAGCAAAAGGCTTTCCAAGGACTGTAACAGTGCAGTGAGAAGAGTTTTGTTAAGACTGGCAAAGCAGCTAAATAAACTGATGACAGAACTAAGAGCTACACAAACAAAGGATTAGGTGAGAGATGAAAGGAAGGGAAAAAATATTTATCTTGAATGAAAGACACCCTGATGTATTGTGTGCTACTGTATCCAGTTGTACGGACATCCTTTGGTGCTTTCTTTGAAGTAAGTACTATATTTGCCATCTTTCATAAATAAAGTATATTTTGGCTTGTTCCATTTCTGTTTAAACAACCTAGGCAAACCTTGTTTGAGTTGGGTAGTAACTATTGTGTTACAAATCTATTATATAACCTAGCAGTAAAAGTAGCTGGTTTTGCCACTTTAAAACGTCTGTGGACCCCTATAAATGCAACAGGGTTGTATATGTTCAAGCTATTTATAAAACAAACAGACAATAAACAGCTCATAAGCAGCTCCTGTTACTGTATTCATTCATAAAAAGTGCAATATAATCACTGTAGTGACAAACACTGTAGTGGCTTTTGAATTCATGTCATGTTAAAGGCCACTTCAGCCTCGAAACTGAGGGAAACATTGTAGAATTGTATGATATTAAGGGTAAATCAGTCAATTGCACAT
>JBAJNP010001225.1:45444-66120 GCA_036877545.1 Yasuhikotakia modesta
GGTTTGCTGAGCACCTGGGGTATTTTTTGATTGGAGCTTTTTTGACCGATGATTTATTCATGTCATGTCATTGGTCAGATCTCTCTAAGCACAAGGCATTAATTAAAAGGGTCACTTTCAAAATGTCCAGGCCACTGGCAGAAAGACTGGGATCATTTACGCAATAGGTCTTTAATAGTGTGAGAGGTCAGCCATTCATTTGGTTTGCTTTTCAGTTATTCACAGTATAAATCACACAAGTTAATGTAACTTGAGAGTTTATATGAAGCTCAAGCTACAATATAGAACTTGAATCTACATATAAGCTACATGTAAATACATATATTGCTACAAGCTATGTTGAAAACAATAACACCAACAACAGCAAAAAGAAGCACAGAAAGATCTCAGTCAGAAACTTTTGTGAGGCAAATTACTTTGCAATTGTATATGTCCAATTTATGATGTGGTGTGAATGGCTGGTTTCACTTTGTTCTTTCTAGGGCAGAATCAGTATTATGTACTTCAAGTCAAAAAGTACTTGCACATACGTGGAGTGTGGCATGCGCCTCTTTGGCCAAACTGTGTGTAAAGTGGTTTGCCTAATTTACACTGGGTCACGTGCAGAGGTCTTGCATTTTTGGTGAAGTGGATTTGCTTGATGTCACCAGACAACTTTCCAGATGTGCCAAAACACCATCAAACAGTTTATAAGTAGAAGCATATAATTTTTTTGCTAGTGATATTAAAGATTGCGCATTGGTTTACCAAAACATTAACTAACTTAATGAGTAGCTCACCACAATTTATGGGTTGTTCATAGGGGTTGCTGAAGAGAAAAATGTGGAATAAATATTATAATAGAAATACTTGGCTTGCACTAAAAACTTAAGCCTGACTTAGAATTAAAGTATGATTACAGACTAAACTAAATCAGAATAGAAAAATGAATATAGTTTAGGCACAAGGCCTGGTAGTTAAAATGTCTCATGTTATTTACATTTGTTAATGAGTATTTTATTTTAAAACATTTAGATTAAATGAGGAGTTGACAGCTATAATTTGATACATTTGACCAGTTATGAAGAACTGGTCCAATGTGAAGACACCATAAAAGCAACATCATGCACTATAGAACATGTCACACTGTTTTTATGTTTATAGCATAAACCTTAGCAACTAAACGTTAAAGTAAAAAGTTAAGCGTTGGGGCTTATTCTGTTGTCTCAGAGTTTGTCATGTAGCAGTGTGAGGTCTATTGAATGTCAATTTTATTTAACAGAATTGTTTTAGTATTTTTTACATGTCAGCATTACTTAAAAATAGACAGGCTATATCAATGCACATTATTTAAATAAAACACTTTGGACCCAGGGCTATTAGCTGAAGAATCACATTACTGTGTGCTGAAGTGTGTTGATCCAGAACACCGATTCCATCAGCACCCATTGTCCTCCTACATTGAGGTTTGTGTGCAAAGAAGCCTAGTTTGTTTAGCTCAGTGGACCATTCTAACCCCTGATGCCTATGTGCCCAGTGGAACATATGGTGAGAATCTGCCCCAGGCAAGGACATATTAGGATAGAACATTCATGGAGTGCTCATCGACTCTCTGGTGCATATCACTCCAGGGTCAGGGGTCAACTGAAGAGAAGATTAGACCGCAAGCTTCCCAATAACCCGTGAAGTAGATGTTTTTCTATGTAGGCTCGGTGCACCACCACGTGGGTATCAGAGTAATAGCAACAGTAATTACACCTTCCTGCGTAGATTACTAAATTAAATACTGCAATTCATTTACGTATTCATTTTTATTATATTAATATTTCAAACATGTAAAGAAAATGCTCATGGCGCAATAGTAAGAATACCACAAAATAAAACAATGACTACAAAATAAACCATGGATATAACTTAGTAAAACATCCAAGATTAAGAATGCTATTATCTGCCAAAAAATCAAGTACCTGAGTAAAATACATCAGACTGAGGTATAGAGAAATTATATCACTGTAAGCATCTGATTTCCAGCTTATTTCCATGTTGAAATATTGGCAAAAGAAGCACAATTTCAACTGCATTGTGTAGATAAAGGAAAACAGCACCAGTAACATTTGCAATAATTTGTATGTAACTTTCCCTAAACTCTTGAACTAGCATGTCTTGAGTGATACTGTGTTTTTGGGGCCTGTTTTGTCCAGAGTATGACTGCAGATGTGACAATTTCATGTTGATTTCAATAAAATCTTCTGTCCTGTTCCATATTGTAGTGCATTCATGTAGTGCATTACAGCATACATTTGGTCTGATACACACAATATTTTCTACCCGTTGTGTAAAAATCTAGTAAAATTGATGACTATCCACATGAGATACTGATTTTCTCATCGACAGAGGTTTTAACCATTTTGGTAGATATTGTTGGATCATTCAGTCCAAATCGGATGGAGGCCATGATTTGGAAGAGCTGTGCTTGAAATTCTGTCTCTGGCTTTGTTCTCTCCAAAAGCTGCTGCTCCAATGGGGTGAGTTCATTTCCTTCAGGTATCTAAATGGTTGAAAAGAGGTAAGCCAGAACACATTGAGATTAATTTATGTAGTAGATGCTTCAAACCTAAGAAACTTACAGTGAAAAGGACTGAGTACTCAAGTAGTGGGAGAGATTGTGAGTTGTGAACTGTGATCATCAGATACTGAAAGTGTACATCTCTACCACAATTGTTAGTTGCATGCCCTACTTATGTCAGTGTTACTGAGCTACTACATGTAGTTTTCAACAATAAAGCATTCCTATATTTGCCTGAGGAACGAGGAGGATAATTCTTACTTCTGCAGATATACTTTGCAGCCATGTTTTCTCTTCATCTGTAAACTCCATTGCAGAACTGAAAAGCAGATAATGCCTTATTTAATATGTTTTAACTAATCAGACATTTACCATTAAAGGTATGAACGGTAGGCTGCCTAACCCATCATGGCCCTTATGAACTACACTTGCTAGGTTAGTAGGACACCTACGCAAACTAGAAGGGAACTTTACTAACATTCAGTAGATCCATTTAGGACAAGTTAGTTACATTTAATAAGTGCAACAATGGATAGGGGCAGTAAGTTCTGAGCAAATGTCTATTATGCCTTTTTTGCAGATGACAGCTTATATACTTGTATATATTCATTTTATATTCATGCATTGTGTTTATATGTTGTAGCTATATACATACACGGAAGTGAAAATAAACTGTATATCCGGAAAACTAGTTTCATAGAGCTTTTTTAATAAGTCAAAAAATTAAATGTTTTGAAATAAGTTTAAGACTAATAGTTTTTAGTAACCCCTTTGACAAAGTATATACGTTCTTAATGTTTATATAGAACAGCAAACCAAGCTTTACTCACCTTTTCAAATGTAACAACCGAAAAACTCAATTTGTTGTTGTTGTTTAACGCCAAGATTCGTTTTGTAGGGAGTGATCCCTACCACAGCATTGAAAAGAAATATTAGGCTTACAGGCCTTGTAATTTTCAAAGGTGGAATTTACCGTGGTCAATATAAGTTAAATTAAATTACATTTCCAGTGTGAAATTATATTTATTTTATTTGTAACAAACAAGACTTTTTTTTAAAAACAAGCTCCAAGTCATAACTGACATTTGACCAAACTCAAATATTGATAGAAAAGCCATTGTGACAAATATCCATTCTAAATATTTTTGTTAGTCAAATCAACAGATTTTTCAGTACTAACATTTATCAGTGAACAATTATACAGACATTTGGACAATTACATGATTCATCATTAAACATTGTCACAGACTTAAAATAAAAGGCAATGAATCCTGCATTTCTCTGTACTAACAGGTAATAATGTATTATGCAGAAATTCACACTATTGCCCAGTGGCCTCTGATCTGGTTTATGAAGAAAAACATGGCAGGATATTGGGGGAGGGGCTCAGAATTCCTCCTCTGCGTTCCGAGTTCTTGAGGCCTTCAGCTCCTTGAGGCGCTGCATGCAGTCAACCAAACTCCTTTCTCCATGCACTTTGTTGTCACGAGTCCTAACATTCACTGTTTCACTGGTCTTCTCTTTTTCACCCACCACTGTCATTGCATGAATTAGTGTCACAATTAATTCGCTGTAATTTCACTGTGATGCTAAATTAATAGGTTTGCTTGTTGTGTAGTTTCATTCAATAAATTAATTTAAAGTCATAATTACATACAGTGACCTTTACAACGACCACAAATTAGACTGTGGAATAATAAAGCAGAGAAACCATTAAGCAAGATACCTAAAATGAAGTTGTATTGAGCTAACTGTGCATTCCTGATCTTCTTATTCAGCGTGCAGCCTTGGTCCAGATCCACATCTGTCATCAGCCCAGCCTTGTGGAACTCCTGCTGTACCTGTTAACAAGTGGTTGTGTTTTCTAATAATCACCTGGTAGTTTATGCTAGACTGAGAAACACCAACTGCTATCAATGCATGTGCAGGACTTACTCGCTGGGCATACTCTTCACAGGTGGGTCCTACTGGAACAACCATCACTTGACGTGGGGAGAGCCACAGTGGCCTGTGGCAAACCAAAATGGCTTGTTACTCTTAGAAAACAAACATCTGCAAACATGGTGTAAATTAACATTCTATTCATACCACTTTCCCCCATAGTTTTCAGTCAGGATGGCAATCATCCGCTCTACTGAGCCCAAGATCGCTCTGTGGATGATCACAGGTCTCTTCTTGTCATCACCATCATGGCTGAAAAGAAAGGTTTGATTTACAGCATTTAGTCAGCGATCTGTGACGTGATGGAGGTAATATTCAAATGTGACCACAAGGTGTCACTATTGTACTGGCAAAAGAAATAAGAATCGGACGTAAGATTACAGTGCAATTTGAAAGGAATCGTTCACCCAAGCATGACAATAGTTATCGTGTACTCCTCTCTATGTTGTTCTACCTAAACTCAAATGCTGTTATTTTATCTGTAAAGAATATACACCGTTCTGTAGCCCTGTATGACAACAATGGCTGCAGCTGTCAAGGATGAAAAAATATTATTAAAGAAGGGTATCAACTATGTATGACAATTTATATATCCTAATATATTATTCAAACATTTCTCTGTACTTGATTTTAGAAAAAATTACACCTCAACATGTCTTCCTTTGTATTCAGCAGAACAAAAACATTTCCACAGGTTTGTGATACAGTTTGAGGTTGCATAAATAATGGCAGAATTTAAAGTTTTCGGTAAACTACACCTTTAATACTTTTTTGACTAAATTTACCTTACGTATGAGAGGTTGAAGCGAATGGGCAGCTGGAAGTCTAGCTGAATAGTGGCGCATTGGTGATACCTGCCAATGGCGTCCTTTATCTGAATATCAATCTGAATCACAAAGAACAGAAACTTCTGATTCTAAAGGTAATTTCATTAAATGTCTATATTATCATTTATTCATCTGTCTGCTGGTACCTTTGGTCCATAGAAAGCTCCATCACCAGGATTCAGAACCCACTTCTCACCAAATTCATTCAGACTGTTCTCCAGTTGCTAAAGTACATTAATAAAGACCTTATTTAAATGACACAAGATAGTGTATTATGTAAAAGCTGTACTAAGCAATGACAACAATACTTTTCCTATGATTCAAATGTATAAAATACTTTTTTTAAGTTTTTATACCTTCTCAGCCTGGTCCCATACTTCAGGTTCTCCTAAGAACTTCTCTGGTCTGGTGGAGAGGTTAAGTTTGAAGGTGAAGCCAAACACATTATACACTGTACGCAGGAAGTCCAGGCAACCCTTTATCTCTGACTCAATCTAATCAATGAATACAAAATCACATCATTAGCTGATGACCTCATGACCTCGAACTTCAAAACCCGCAGCTAAAATGTGATAAGGGTTACAAAGTTCTGTAGGAACAAATTGTGTTACTATAAACAATTATTAATTTCCTGTAATAAAGTAAAGATGGCAGGGATCGTTTAATAATTTTTAATAATCCCACAAGTTACTATATCATTCATATCATCAATAATACATTTTTATTTCATTATGAACACATTAAAATGCATGCGTTTTTTCATTATAACTTAATGTAATTAAGTTTTTTAAATCTTTAAAACCTAAATTAGTTGCATGTACTTAAACCTAAAGACTACAGCAAAACGTAACTGTAACTCTCTCACTTGCTCTATTGTTTTAAGTCACATAAATGGAACAAAAAAACAGTACCGAGTTAAGGTCAAACCTCAGAAATGGCAAGCAGCACTACATAACAAGCACAGTGAATTCCACAATGACACACCTGGTCCATAGAGCAGAAGATGTGAGCATCATCCTGCTGGAAGCGTCTGACTCGGGTCAGGCCAGTCAGAGCTCCAGACAGCTCATTACGATGCAAAACTCCAAAGTCAGCCAGTCGCAGAGGAAGTTCCCTCCAAGAGCGCGGCCGGTGGTCGAACATCAGACTGTGAGACCAGAATTAAGCTCATTAAAATTCTTCCCAAACCTTATGTCCCTTGATTAAACTTTATTACATTATAACTATCAAATACAGGCTATTATTCAGTCATCATTATAAACGTCACATAATCAGCAATGCTGGAATTCAGTGAGGAAAGATTGCCTTACCAGTGTCCAGGGCAGTTCATGGGCTTTAGAGCAAAGATCTCCTTCTCCACCTCAAAGGAGAACATGTTCTCGCTGTAATGCTGCCAGTGCCCTGAGGTTTGCCAGAGTTTGCTGTTGTAGATGTTTGGCGTGACAACCTCCTGGAACCCCCTCTTCCTGTATTCGCTCTACATGGTCAAAAACCACAGTAAACAAAAGGAAAAATGATCCATAAAGTACCACATAAATATTCAACTGGTGGGCCCACTATCGTTAACAGGGTCCTTCAAGTAGACCGACCTGTCCATTACATGGACTACTGATCCATGACATTCATAAAATGTAATTTAGCGTATCCTAATAGACCTCTGCCAACCCACCTCCAAATCACACCCTTGTTTTGTTAGGTATTGTAATTTTTTAAATATACGATATCTGCTCTGTGGCAACTATGTACTATGAATTTAAAGTAGACAAACTCACCCTAATAAACTCTATTAGCGTGTTATAGATGTAAGCTCCCTTAGGGAGAAAGAAACAGCTACCGGGGCTCAGGTCGTGGAAGAAAAACAAGTCTTGCTCCTGGAAAAACAACACAAGAAAGGTAAAGAAATAAAGTATGAAACATTAAAGGTGAGCGCATCAATTATTAGACAGGCTACGAAGACAAAAACAGCAAGTCCAAATGAGCAAAAGAGACAAAAACTAGGACAAACGACTGATTAACGCTTATGCTTTTGTTGTGACAAAATGCTCCCTGTGCACCGATCAGCATGCCCGTGAACAGATGGCACATTAAGGAGACAGACATCTGCCTTTTTTATGAGCTCGGTCCCTGTGCTCTCCCCTCCAGCCCACCTATCAGGCCTGTCTTCACTCACCCCTACGAGACTCCCTATGTAGTGCATCAAAGCAGATATAGGACAGCCTGCTGCCCTGGTCATTAGCACACTAAGGCGTCCCCATGTCCTCAATTGTGAGCAGTTTTGCCCCCTAACTGTTCTGTGAAAGGCTTTCAGTACAGATTTGTAAACTGCTACTTTGTCTTTATACCGATTTGCTTGCAGTTGCAATTCATAAATTGCTTGGGAAACGTTTATGAATTGGATGGCATTTGTTTCGCTCAGACCACTAGCTTTTAGCACTGTTTACCATTAGTATATTTAATTTATGTCATCCAAGTATATTTAAATAATGATTTACATAATCCACAGGAGGGGATTATCACTGAGGCAGCACTTTGTGCCGATATAAATACATCTGGATGTGACTGTTTTTTCTGGCATGCTGCCACACACATATTTCATACATAAATATCACCAGCATGTTTAAGACGAGAGGTGGGTTTTGAATTTATATGCTATGCCTGCATATATATTTCCAAACATCTACACATACCCGTCCCAATTTCCGATGATCCCTATTTTTGGCCTCTTCTTGGAATTTCTCCCACTCTTTTAGCATCTTAGGATCAGGGAAGGAGATGCCATAGATCCTCTGCAGACTCTCCATATCAGCTTTACCCTCCCAGTATGTAGAGGAATTCTGTGATTGGGCATCAAACACATCAGATTGTGGATCATACACATCACTGGAACAAACTGCTTGAATAAAAGCCTATCAACAACATACATCTATGGAAAATTGGGATTAAGGAGAATTATGGTTCTTTAAACAAGGTACTTCAGTTAGAAAAAGTCATTTAAAAATTTGTTCTTGTTTCAGGCATGCATTGACATGCATTTTTATTACTTTTTTTAGCCTTTCAAAATTATGGTGGGATTTTATATAGATCACATTTATAAAGACTGCACTAAAAAAAAGCACAATTTCTAGATGATGAAGTATTTCGTAACAAGAAAGTATTATATTCAACAGAAATTTCCATGGCATTTTGCCAATTGAAATTTCCACTGGCAAATTTCCAAAGTTTTGTATTTTTTGTATTATACAAAAAATACAATTTTGTATTGTATTTTTATATACATTTTTTTATATTCATTTTCCAGAAAACAATAAATATAGGAAATAAGTTCTGCACCTTGTGGATTTTCAGAGCCTTGATTTTTCCTGTATGTCTTACATGAGGTCCTCTGCACAGGTCAATCAAAGGACCACACCTACAGAAAAACACAGAGACCTTCTAAATAAATGTGAAAAATACAGCTAAACTGAATAAAAAAAGACTTTTGTAAGCAAATATCACACCTATAAACTGTGGTGGTTGGAGTGGTAACTTTCTCATTCAGGATTCTGCACTTGAACTTATTGTACTAGAAACAAAGCAGCAACAGATTTCATTGGTCTGAACTTCAAAGCAATTGAGTGTTAAGGGCCTATTCACAGCATGAGCTTACATTTTTCACTTTAAAAGGAAGCTCCTACCTTGAACATCTCCAGAAGCGTTTCCTTCTTTACCTCCAGTCTCTCGAAGGGCTGCTTCTCTTTGATGATCTTCTTACACAAGTTCTCCAGACAGGGGAAATCATTACTGGATACACCTCTGAAAACCAGGAGGAAAAAAGGCAGGCAGGTAGAGTGACAAAGGGTGAATAAGAGAATACGAGTGGAGAAGGAAAAACAAGGTGCATGAGTTGTATTAGTAAACAGACAAACTCTAAAATAACACATACAGTGGTAAAGTGGTACCAAACATCTCACAGATCTTTCTAACCAAAGAAACTTTCCTACAAATAGTCATCCTTGATGAGTCACTCACACAGACATTTGCAATTTTTCAAAACTACCTGTTGTGGACGTGGCAAACCCAAGTTTAAAAAATGCAGAGCTTGACAGTGATATTATCAGGCTGAATAACATTTGCATAAATTGACTTTTCAACAAGAAAATTACTGAATTTATTATGTTTCTCCCTACTTCTCTGAAGCCATTTGAAAGATTCTGGTCAAACAAAAGGACAAGCAATTGTTGAAAGGACTGAAAAATTCCTTGTACTACCAAACAAAAAGGAGCAATGTTTAATTTCTCCAACAGCTACTTAGCATAATATCTAACTACAATGAACTAATGTGACTTTCATGGTCTAGCAAACATGTCTGAACAACAGATGGTAAACGGAAAACACTGACTCGAATTTGTATGGGTGACCACAGTCTTGCACAAGAGGGATGTGCGAGTAATCGAGATTACGATTACCGTTTCTGGGTTTCCTGCATTTGTGTTGTGTGCTGAATGCAGTGGCGAATCAGAAGTCTTCAAATTAACATTGCTGTGTCCTGTATCAGTTTTGCTTGTTTAACAACAGATGCTAATGCAGTGTGTAACAGTGCATTTACTGCATTCATTCTGGTTTTGAGCAAAGCACATGGGTGTGTTTAAAGCATGCGTTGTGCATTTACACTTATGCAACCTAAACCACAGCTGTCTACAGCTACAGAAAGCAACAAAGGATCAGGTGTTAGATTTAATTTGTTATAACAATAAATGGAATAAAAGCAATAAATGCAAACGATGTTACAGTTAACAGCTAAGGATTTTCCAACTGTTTTCCAATCACCCTGCGGCTTGTCACATACTTGAAGAAAAATCAGCCAACATTAGCCCAGAAAACATGAGAACTCTATCAGCACTGTTTAAAAAGCTTCCCTTTAAAAACACTTCAGTGTAAATCACATAATAAACATTATTAATCACATTTACAAAATAAAGGGAAAGAATAGTGCAGCTTTAATGCACAACATCACATATTTCAACACTATAAATCTTTAACACTGGTATTCTATTGAAAAACAGCCCAATCCAGCCCCGAACAAACCCATACAAACCCGAAAATAGGTTGGACTTACTCATTTTCAAGAAACATGTCATAGTAAAAGCCATTCTCAATAGGGGGTCCATAACAAAGGCAGCCACCATAGACTCTCTCCATCGCCTCTCCCATTATGTGGGCACTAGAGTGCCAATAAACCTAACAAAAACAACAAACACTGCATTATTCAACAAGTTCACAATAGAGGACAATTAGCATGATAAAGAGCTTTGGACAACTAGTTCCTATGGTGTTGAGAAAAATATCAGTTTTGGTATACAGTTTCTATAACTTACTCTACTTTCCCTTAAGGACACAGTATGTCTACAGAGGCACTCCTAGAGTAGCAGTTCATTTGCATTGTTCTTCCGAATACATCAGTAATGTTCTTCCACAGCATATTGTGTTCTTTTAACTATAATTTAAGTATTATTCTGACAGATGATTACTGCCTCAGCACAATACTGGTCAAATAACATAAATGTAAGCTAGCCAACCCTAAACTTACTGCTTGTGCTTCCTCATCATCAAATTTGAGAAACACTAGACTGCAGTCTTCCTCCAAGGGTCTGTCCAGATCCCACACATAATTGTTTACTTTGGAGATCACGGTGTTATCAGCAAGGCCCTGGCTGTAAAGACAATAAAAACCAAGTCATGTATTTTGCCAGAGTCTGTGACCTCACAGAAACACTGCCCCTGGTATGTGTTGTGTGTTCTCTCACTGCTGGGGGCTCCTCTAGGTGCTCCAGTGCTCCCCCAGTCCAAAGACATAAATTAGCTTGAACATTATGTACCTCCATTAGAATCAGCAAACAAAATAGCTCATATAGTGACACTCCCAATTTGTCATTGGTACATACGTTGCCCATTTATTTTTGCTATTTTAGAAAAAAATAGATGGCAAATGTGTGTGTGTGTGTGTGTGTGTGTTTTGGAATGTCAAATCAATTGAAAAACAATATTAATTAGAACAAATTTTATTTTTAGCATCCAGCATTTCTCAGTCACCAATCATGTCCCTCCTTCTGAGTTAAACCACAGCCCTAATATATTATGTGTAACATTCTTGTTAAGACAAACAGCTAGTTATACAATTAGCACTTTTAAACCAACTTTCTATTTATAATAGTGCAAGTGACAAGCTAACAAGCTAAAGCAACTCATAAACAACGAGAGCTTTCCTCTTACAACACTCACTAACCTGATGCCACAGGCCACCTGGTATGGTGTAGTCCTCCAGGACTCCCCATCTATTACTTTTCCATCAGGCAGTGTGATATTGATAGGCTTGCTGTCCTTCACTGCTTTCTCAGCCAGAAGAGCATTGTGTTCTTCCTTCAGCTTGTTATAAATGGACAGACGCTCCTCAATGTATTCCGGCTGAGGATTCAGCTATAGATAATAAAAAGTCAAAACATTAGCATAACACATTACACAGCCTTCCTTATCCTTAACAATGTCTTTCTTCCTGTATTTATCATACATAATAATTCATGACATTAGCTTGGCTCCAGTGCTCAGAGGATGTGTACTTCACTTATATACAAATATTAAGAATAGTTTAATTAGGTCTCATTATTACATATAAATAGCACTTATTACATATATAGCAAAACGTTTTACAAAACACAGACCCTTAAAAACCACTGTAAGCAAACCAATGGTGACTGTGGCAAGGAAAATAAAAATAAGATGTTTAGATAGTAACATTAGTTAGTTATTATATTAGCTAGTAACATAATTCGTATAAATATTAGCTAGTAACATAGTTCATATATTACCATTCATATTTCAACAAATTATTAAAAGTTTTATATATTTCTATGACTCTGATTTAATTGTGAAGATAATACTTAAATTGTAAACTCCAAAGTCATTTAAAACAACTATTTTTGTTGTTGTTTTGTTTCTGTTCTGAAATATATTTTTTGTAAATCATATTTCTTTACATTGTTGTCACTGTTCTGTCTAAAAAATTAAGTGCTACAGAAACAATATTGAACTGAATGAAGGCAGTGTCAGTGGTCAGCTCTGGTGATATGAACCTCTTTCAGTGTTATTATGGTAACATGCAGGTGTGCAATACTGCAGTAAATGCACATACCTCAGTCTTTCCACCCGCATCTCCACCACCACTCTTGCTTTTCTTCTTTCCCCCATCTTTGCTATTCTGAAAGAGAGAAACCAGAAAGGTGTGACATTTATTACTGACAGCTGCCAAATAGTTGTTACTGTCAACAAACAACGTGTAATTCAAACGTGTCATTCCACCCAATGTAAAGTAATACAGACACCATACCGGACTCAATGCAAACCTATAAATAAGCAAGTCACTTAAATGTTAACATATTATCTGATATTACCTATTTAACAAGCTGGTCATAAGCTGATAGCAAGTGTATCAGATTCTTCGCTAGCTTTATAGCTAATCACTGTGATCGTATGAACACTTCATACCTTCTTTTCATCCATGTGCAAATCCTTCATTTGTTCTGTCATGGTCTCGTCCGTCATAACTAAAGGACAATATCACTGGGACACGATCTAACAACTTACAGTTTGGGAATGGGTCTTTTGATTCACACCCGGCATGCACACTTCCCTGATACTGCAAAACCAATGCTGATGCAATGTTACTATAATTTTGGGATGTTATCTATGATTGGTGTCTCGCTATGATTGACACAAATATAAACCAATCGGCATGCAGAATGATTTAGTTCAGACGGCGCAGTTAGATGACGCACTTTGAACAACCTCTTGTACGGCTTCACTTTAGATTAGATTGAGTTATGTGCCATATAGAGCAATAAGTGGATTGTTTACTGAAAAATGCTAATATTCTTAATAATCTTGGTCGTACTGACAATGCGAAGCTTTTGAAATCAAATACGCGTTATAATCAAATAAAATGCCTAATAACAGCAGTGCTCGCTAGTGGCACCTGGTGGGTATTCAAATGACAAGCAGCTATTAATATTAGCACAATATGGTACAATTATACGCAAACAGCAGTTTATAGGCTACATATATACACACATTAACATCGTGTGTTTAAAGTCTACTGAGTAACACACTACTTAAATCTAATCTAGCCTTCTACAACTAACTAGTCCATCACCCATTATTGTCTATTATAAAAGTATTTTCCCTGTTCCTGCAAATTTAAAGACCTTTATTTTAAAGGTGTCCATTCTTGATTAGAACTTACAGTAATATTTACAGTTAATATTTTACACAGTAATATTTTAGTTAAAAGTGCTATAGATAAGTGATTGTAACATATTAGGTGCAGTTTAGCATATTTTCCAGTTTGCAGTTACAGACCCATCATTTTATCTGCCCTGTTTCCATTTCATCACTCAATTTTTCAACAGATCAATTTTTTTTTATCAGAAAGAGGTTCATTCTTTATTATCCAAGCACTCACAACAATGTAAAGCAGACACCCAACATGTCATGTCATTATTGACAAACATTAAAGCAGTCAGTGGTTATTTATTTATTTAAATGCTAAAGCTTCTACCATTGACCATATGTTTATGGACTGCTTTATTTTATTTCCATACACTCTTCAGGGCTCCTGTGTCAATGTCATCACTGCATGTAATAGCAGGGCATTTAAATTAGCTTCATTCTCCTCTGAACAGGATTTACATATTCATTTAGAAAGGCAGATTGTAAAACATGCTGTGACAAAGGCTATTAACTCAAGGGTGTTTTGGACTTTGAATGCAAGAGTAAGTAAATCCCATGGACTCAAACAAACTTACATTTTCACCTTGCATAGACTGGGATCCAATAAGAGAAAGCCAATGCCATGTGTAGTCCTTGATTGCTCAAATGTACTTTTGCATACACCTGTCTTTTCTCAACTCTCTGTTCCTTAATTTCTAAAGCTGGTTTTGAGTAAATTTGTTATGTCCACCTAAAAATGCATTCTTATTATGTGTACTATTTCCATGCATTTTTAAAACATAAACCAAAGTAACACAAAACAGTATAAAAGACCATGTATGCATTTTCTCTTGTTTAGGCTGAACTTAGGGTGAACTTTTAAAGCCATCCAGTACACCATAATATCCAGTAAATCTACCGTACTGCATGTTCAGTTTTAAATGAGGTGAAAATCTGGTCAGATTTGCATGACAATGAGAGTTTTTTTTAACAATGCTTGTTTGAAAATGAGTGTCCGGCTTACCTGAGGGATCAAAAATTTCAAGAGCAAAAAAATTCAGTTTGAAGTAAAAAGGTTTTCATAGTTAACATGAAGAAAATAACTTCAAAATGAGAATTTTGTCATTATTTAGTTTCTTTTATCTTCCAAACCCATATGCGGTGAAATACAAAAGTAAAAAAAGTATTTTTGAAGAATCGTTGCAGCTCTTGCCATACAGTGACAATTCATAGCAATCACAGCCTGCCATAGATCATCAAAAATCATCAGTGTTCTGGTTCCTACTGTGAAAGCACCACAGGGCTCTGTTCTGCACTTTGGAGTGGGTGTTTGAGACCTTTCTTCACAAAACAAGGAATATCTGGTTGAACTGTTTCTTGTTTATTTAATTCTACCCATTTAAAGCATTCAGGGGCAGTCTGAGTGGAACAGGTGACTCCAATGAATTTCATATGGGACAACAGTCCGTGTCTGCTATATAAAACAGCTTCTCTCCAAGGAAAGGCCAATGGCTTATGCTAATTCACCTGCGGGTGTCAGTAATTTATTCCAGAAAATCATGCAGAATTCAAACCATCCACTGGACTTTAGAAGAATTGCTTCTGAGACATAAGAAAATCGTGTTGAGAGGATTATTTCTGTGATGTCCTCATGGTAATTGTGGAACCACTTGGCTTGTAGGTTTTAAAATTGATTGTTATGCTCTGACTCTTTAATGGTAATATAGTCTTTTATGATGCAATAGGGAAAATCAGCTTAAGTTTGTCCCAAGGTAATTAAAAATCTGAATTCTAGGAAATGCTCATATGACTTTCAATAGCACTTAAAGAATAAATGTTAACGTTTCTTTAAATATCACAAAACAGAGATACACTAGTGTTCCCAGAATATCTAATGGGGTTTCTACATTGACGACAAATAAATGCATAGGTTTTGAGGAAAGATTGTATAGTTCAGCACATTTCACTGTTTGGTTTAAATGTCAGCATATTATTCATAGTAAACTGGACTCTTCCAAACTCCCTCTGACAAACAACAGAGAACATCTGACTCCAAAGAACACACACTCATCGATCAGTCACTGTCTTCGGTTAGTTTGTACACAGCAGCAGAGAGAGCTGTCAGTCTTTGTGAGATGGTTGAAGAGATTATTCCTGCAGGATCTAAACTCATATAAAGATCACAGACAGTCTTTTCTTGAGAGCCAGCACTAATTCTCTTCACCGCTTCAGCAACCCCAACAGTTGTTGGACTACTTGGTCTCTTTGTAGCTTCTGATTGAACATACCAATGGCAAATCCTTGGCAGTGTGCCTTTAGCTGCACTGGTTAAGGTACAAACAAAGCCAAGATCATAGGCTTGATTCCCACATAACAGACATACTGATGAAATGTATGCTTTGAATGCCACTCAAATCCCTGCGAGTTACATAGTCTTCCACATGCATTTAATGCATGCATTTAATTGTCAACCCTTTTAAACTGTCTTCATAATTACAGGACAATTTTTTGTCTATAGACAAATATTCATGACAGTTGTACAAATGCAGTGAGTCCCGTTACAAGGGCTGGAATAAGTCCATAATAGCTGTCAGAACAGTCTGGTTCCCAAAGATCAAAAAATAAAAAAGTTTAACAAAACCTGCACAGTAACTTGAACAAAAGGTTAATCGTTATTTAATGTACACTGCAATTGTTACTGTACCATGCTGACTGTACTTTAGTTTAATAGCAACATGATTAGAAGTTTATTGTATTCGTAATTACAATGGATTTTTCCTTAGTGTTACAAAATTCTTAGTAAGCATTGTGCAATCCCAGTTACCTGCTATTAATGGGATTTGTGTACTTTATTGTAAATGTGCAACAGACAAATAACTGTGCCACAGCTTGTCTAATCATATGATAGTGTTTGTCATTAAATTGAACGTCTCACTATGAATGTTAATTTCTTTTTCTGCACAAAAAGGTCAGGAAGCTTAATAAGTGTAAACATTTCTGATGCACAGTCGGCATATCTTTCTGTCACACTTACAAAATAACTCAATTACCATTGATGAAAGAGAGATGCTGAAATCTGGTCAGGTTCGAAGGAGTGTGACATTTAATTTCATGTACCAATATTCATTTAGAAATGCTAACAGTGACTTTCTAGTGAGGGTCAACATTCAAAATGTTTAACAAAATCATTATGCATTCTCCAAACACACATAAGCAAAGTTCTCATTACTCTCCTGAGCAACTGCAAAGATGAACCTAACACCTCAGAGGGAAAAGATGTAGTATTAAAGAATTAATGCAAAAGAAAGAAAGAGAAGCCTCTGGCAATCTTAAGACCCTCTGGTGCTCCTGACATGAAAACTCCTCATTGAATTATAGTGGTAAATCGTAGTTCAAACTAGGGCTGCAGTGTTTTTGAGTGTATGATGTAACTATACAATCATTCCTCAAAACTTAAGTATTTATGCATTTATTTGTTGCCATGTTGTTTTTTTATCATAGAAGAATTGTCAAGGAATCATATACATATCATATACAATATATACTTTCAGCCACACTTAAAATATGAACGTCTTAAATTTAGAGGCTACAGTAAAACAAAATTTTATATTACAAATACTATATTTCAAGTGATGGTAAGTAAACTTATGCTAACAGTTTAACATGCTAACAGTTTATTGTCATTAGTCCGAAGATGTCATTTGGATTTGAGATATGTAATGAAACAAATTCTGACATTTGTGATGTGGCTTTACTGTCAAAAACCATTTAAATCTTTTTAATACATTAGTATTAAGGCCACAAATGTTGACAGGAAATAATTATATACAGACAAATACATGTTCAAATACATGCTCAGCCTTTAAAAATGTTGCCCACAGACCTGTGTACTTCGGATGCAAATGAACAAATTAGTGACAGGATGGGAAAGTAGCGCTGGCAACCTTGTGTCTCACCTTGTTGTGAAAGCAGAGACTGTACTGTATGTTTAATTGTCATCATAGCAGGACAGATAAATCCATATCCATTGATGTGCGCAATTGTGGCGACAGTACTGATGAACCCACGACCTTCTTTTAAGCGTACAGGGGAGGAAAAAATAAATGTAAGGGTGGAGAAGAGCTGTGTAGGCATAAAAAGAAATGAATGTGGTATCTACTGTGAAATGTCATTTCAAGGGTTGCTTGTCTAAACCTGGAGTTTTAGACAATACAATATCTCTCAGTACTGCATCTCAGTTTATCACCTGAATGAACTGTGAGGATTTATCACTCAGTTCATCATTGAATTGAAATGCATTCTTGCTCTTGAGAAAAATCGACATTTTCCATTTTTCTTGAATATTTGACAAACAAAACAACTGAGGCTCGTACAGTGACAGCAGATGTCAGTAACAGTATTATCTCTTGGCTTCAGCTTTGTTGGTACATTTTTCTATACACTAATCCACATTTATCAGGAAATGTACTAATTTGTAACAAATTGTCACTGAACAGAATGTTTTTGTGGCATTTGTGGCATTGGAGTTGGGCATTATGAAGCTGACACATTGTACTTGTGTTAGGAATTGAAGAAGGCAAGTTTGAATATGTTCAGTCGGGGTGGATAGATAGTGGGACCCAAAAAAGATAACATTGACACAAAAAAACACTAAATGAAGTGCACTGTAGGATTCTGTCAAATATCATATGTATATTCATACACTATACATTTTATCAGTACTTGCATTCCCTGGGATCGCACAACCTTTGCTCTGCTAACACAATGCTCTATCAGTTGAGCTACAGGAACACCACAAAAAGTGTCCTGTACTTTTAATGTTAACATACAAAGTGTCAGAATACATTAAAGATTCTTTTTAAAGCATTTTGTATCTCCATAAAATAAAGACTGTCTGTGAAAAACTTCAATTTGTGTGGCTACATTTTGTTAACTGCTAGTTTAATCTTCAACATTTTAATGCAACACTAACAACATAAATAAATGCTGTCATAAAGTTTGAGATGCCTTCCGCTGTGTGTAACTGTCACAGGACAAAAAGAAAAAGAGCACTAAAGACTGGATTGAATTTTCTGCCAAAGACATTAAGTCACATCCTTGAACACCTAGTACATTTATTATTCTGCAACGCCTTCATTCCAGACACATCTATAGTCTGCTGCTGAAGGCAACATTTTCATTGCTTGAATTTACTGATGGTCTCTAGTTATAACAAGATGGTCTCTTGTAATCATCCTTTATGACTTTAACACTGGCAAAGGCTGAGGGCAGGAAAAACTGAAAATAGTCATTCTATGTTTGCTGTAACTTATTCAGTCCAGTGATATTCTACTTAGAATGTCAGATTGAAAACATTCCAGTTGAAAAATGGTCAAAAACATTCCTTTTTGTAAGCTCTTCTATATACATAGTCTTTGAGTATTTGAAATTCAGAGCTGTGGCTTCAACAAACCTTGGAGGCACAAAACAAAAGACAGAGATTTAGTAAAACACACAGCTGAGTAAACAAAACATGCTGAGTTTTTATGAACTGTTATATAGAGGATAAATATGTATAAATATGACCAAATTTGAGCTGTGAATGAACAATTAGTAATCTGTGAAGTTTGCTAATTCTGTTTGTCATGAATTTATATCAGTAAATTTAAAAATTAAATGGAAGATGTTTAATACTTTAAGTCTCACTTAGGTTTTATTTATTATAGATTTGTTCCAATGAAAGTGTATGGAAAGAAAATAAAATAATGCATGAACAATTTTCATAGTCAAATTATACCATTAACTCAGGTCTTTGTAACCACAGTCTACAGTCTCAATTAAATCAATGTAAATATTTGCTAAATTGTTCCTAATTTAGCTCTATCACCTAACATCAGCAAAAAGACAAGAACAGTTTTGATTTATATAAACTTATATTGCATGTATTCAGTCAATAGAGCCAATAACTGCTCCCATTTGCACCCTCTACTTTTTAGTCAGATCATGTGGGCTTCTTATCAGGCTGCTTTGATAAGAAGAGTGAAGGCAAGTCTTTTGGCTCAGGTGCAGTTCAGATTTTCATTATGGCTTCCTGACAGCTTAGTGTCAAAGATTTATAATAGAGCCAAAATTGTGACAGGTCTTAATTAGAGAGAGCTCACAACTCAGATATCAGGAAATAGCTTGACTTGTAGGCAAACATAAGCTGTGATTCTTCCTCAGTTTGCTAAAGCTTGTAGGAAATAAACAAAGAAGAACATTTGAACACTAAATGTTTAAGGCTAAAAATGTTGCTAAATGTACATTGAAGTCAAATGCAAGTTAAAAGCTGCATACAATCTGGCAACCACCTCCTTCTTGCCCTGTATGGTGGCCATGTATTATGATTACCCGCACCTCAAGTCCTCTTATAACAAAAGCGATAATCAACACTCTGTGTGGCCTCATTCCAAAGTGGCCATTTTGTACTTTGGCCACTGCCACAATTTTGGTCTCTTAAGTGTTTAGTCTTGTAATCAGGGCAAGAGTTAGCTTAGAACAACAATCAATCTACAATTCAAAAGCGATTCAGGTATATTGCAGTGATAGCGATTGCTGTTGTGGCCTTCATTCTTCTGAGCAAGATGAAAACCTGATTTCTACTAATTGGATGTATTGTGCTGTAGGTCTAAGTGTATCACCCCTTAACAGCTGCTATATATGCTTATGTTCAAGTTGTGATCTATACTCATTCCTGGAAGGCCAGCATCCTGCAGAGCTTAGCCCCAGCTTGAATTATGCACATTTCTGTAAGTTTCTAGTCTACCTAGTAAAACACTTAGGGTTGGGGCTAAACTCAGGATCCTGGCTTTCCAGGATCAGGACTGGAATCACCTAGTAACAGAAAATGTTTGCATATGTATTTTTATAGCACCAGTGTGAGAGACTCACTTTAAATGCTGTTAAAATACCCACAGAGAATAGTTTTGGGAATAAAATTAAATTTCTTTGAAATGTAGACTGATACATAATCCAAACTATTTCCTACCTCATGCATTTTCTAAACGATTTAACTGGAAAACTACAAACATGTCTTTACAGAAATAACTGGGGGAAACTATTAGCATCAAACACATTTTAAAGTAGATATCTATGACAATGTGAAAA